>MJUU01049774.1:110146-139134 GCA_002080025.1 Modiolus philippinarum
AAAGTCCAGAGAACTTGCTCTTTATTCTTTTCATTTAAAACTTCTTTGTGAAAATAAATTTGTTCTGTTTATTTAAATAGATGCAAATAATTACTAAACTGACAAAATACCTTTGGTGCAACTTCTTGAATGAATATTACGATTTCCAACCCCCCCCTTTTATATTAGTGCAATTTGGTTACCGCAATTCCGGTACTCCAACATTACATACTTAGCTACTGTCCTAGGCAGTAATAAACAAGCTGTAAATAGTGCCAGTAACCCATAGAATATTGTATCTTCCACTTTAATTCTAAACGGTGGAGCTATACTGGTAACAAACTCTGGTCCAGTGTAACAAAATACACCCATTAGAAAACTGAACAATATAAGTGGTAATACGGTAACTAGTCCTTCTCTTTGTGGTTCCTGTAAAAATAGAATTTTCTAATAATATTGCAGAGTAAAAATACAGATATTATACAATTATGGCACTTGTATGTGATTGATTTTAGGTTTGATGGAGCAATGAAGTAAAACTGAACAAAGCAGAGCTGAAGTCAATTTCACCTTTTGTTCTCATTTTCAAGTGGTCAAACTTAAAAGGAACATAATCACTTTGAAAGTACAGTTGAACTTTGATGTCTTGAACCCTTTTTCTGGTCCCTTTTGTTCAAGTTTAAACACAGTAAGACCTTGATAGCTCAAACAACCCTATAACTCAAACTATTTTCAATGGTCCATTAGCTATTCGAGCCATCAAAGTTCAACTGACCTATAATTTGTATGGTACAAATTTTTGTGGATTTGTTTTTGACAGAAATCACAAAGTGAAACACCTTAAAAAGTTCTAACTGCCTTTAAAATGCAATGGAAAACAAATAATTGAAAAACCCATAAACCAATGATTTTTAGCAAAAAGCATGAAAATTGAGAACCACAGGATTTCATTATATTTGGTTCCTTTTAGTTACTCCCTTTGTTGTAAATTTAATGAAAAGACCATTGCTACAAAATGGTACAAAGGTGATTAAAATCCAAAGTTTGTTTATTGAGAACACATCAGTTAGATTTTTCCAGTGGAAAAAAGCATAAAAATAACTTCCTCGTTAAATTATAATACAGTATCAGGTAAAAATATGTGTTGTGTCAAATATCTCCTTGATTTCAATCTGCACCATAAGAGCACAGTACACATCATTATAACAAGTTTATGCATCAATAGTATTTGTAATTTCAGTAACTAGCCAATTATGGTTATATTTGCAGTGAAATAGTAAGATCCTACTGTAGAGAGTAAAGATACAATGCACAACCAGTTATTGTAATAATTGGAGTCTGTTAATCTATTATTTTAGATACCTATCTAAACTCTACAGACATAGAACTGTTTGACAATGACAAAATACCCTTTCACAACAACTGTGTTCCTGCAATATTGAGTGGAAAATGATAACAGTTCTTGCAAAAATGATGACGTAGGACAATTAATCAAGACGTCTTATATATTATGATGTTGCATTTTACCCACTCAAAGGCACATGAGTGCAAATTTCAGAATCGCCGTTATCTTGAAAGGGTCTCTACCTCCTCTGTTTCCTCATCATCTGATTTGTCTTCTGTTTCTTCTGAATCTTTCACTTCTTCCCCAACTGACTCTTTCTCCTTTATATCTTCATTTTCCCCACTTCTAACACTTATTGCTATCCATATAGCTACAGCGTAATCTACTGTTAAGGATCATATACATTGTACATTATAACACTTCAGTCCTTATCTAATTTTGGGTTTACATTTAGGTCATATTGGTTATTTGTTCTCTATCAGTTTTTGAACATTTTTGAGTTAATGGTTAATTTTATCTGCACTGAAGAGACATAAGTAAAGTTGTCGAAATGCGCATATGCAGAAAATAAATTCACAGTAACTTCGGTATTTAGTTATTTATTACCACTGGGTCGATGCCTCTGCTGGTGGACTTTTAGTCCCTGAGGGTATTAACCAGCCCAGTAGTCAGTACTTCGGTGCTGACCCGAAAGCCGATTCTATTTGGAACCTTGCAGTATCTAAATTTATGTAAATTTTGTTGAAACTAAGGAGTATCTCCCTCATGCAAAGCTCTGTCCTTATCTAATTTTAGGTTTACATTTAGGTCATATTGGTTATTTGTTCTCTATCAGTTTTTGAACATTTTTGAGTTAATGGTCTTCCAAACGTTTAGATTTTATCTGCACTGAAGAGACATAAGTTGTCGAAATGCGCATATGCAGAAAATAAATTCACAGTAACTTCGGTATTTAGTTATTTATTACCACTGGGTCAATGCCTCTGCTGGTGGACTGTTAGTCCCTGAGGATATTCACCAGCCCAGTAGTCAGTACTTCGGTGCTGACCCGAACGCCGATTCTATTTGGAACCTTGCAATATCTAAATTTATGTAAATTTTGTTGAAACTAAGGAGTACCTCCCTCATGCAAAGCTCTGTCCTTAGCTGATTTTGGCTATACATTTAGATCATATTGGTTATTTGTTCTCTATCAGTTTTTAAACATCTTTGAGTTTCTGGTCTTCCAAACATTTAGATTTTATCTGCACTGAAGAGACATAAGTTGTCGAAATGTGCATATGCAGAAAATAAATTCACAGTAACTTCGGTATTTAGCTATTCAATATAACCTTTAAGAGAAGATGAACCCATGTGAAAATATACTGTTGTACATAAGATCCTTCTTTTGGAAAAAATATTTTAACAAAAAACCTATTTTATTTAGATTTGTAATTTTACTTACAATGGATGCAATATGCACAAAAAAGAAGGCAAATCATCATTTCAATAAAAAACAGACTTTCTAAATGCTACGCAGTAGTAATATTATTATGCTTCATTTTATAAAACTAATACAGATGGAAGATTGAAGGTCAGAGGATGTACCATTCTCTAAAATAATTTCATTGCTCATGTTTCGCGATAAAAAGATTTTAGGTCAAATTTGGTCAGAAATGAAATAATTCTACAGCTTACAGCAACAAGAGGCTCTCAAGAGCCTGTATCGCTCACCTGGGCCATGGCTGACATAAAGAGATAAATGGTATTTCCAATAAAGTCCAAAGCTATAGTAAAAAGAAGGGAAACGGGGAATGTGTCAAAGATGTTCACTATGTCCACTGCTATAAGCAACCTTGGATTGGAATTTAAAATTTAGCAGAATGTGAGCTATGTTCACTGCTAGAAGTAACCTTGGAATGGAATTCAAAATTTAGCAGAATGTATTTTTTCTAAAATTTCAGTTTTCTTGTTTGGTGTCAATGGCAACTGAAAGCTCCATTGTCCATTATAACCCATATTCAAAAAACATTCGGGCAGGGGTTCTCCTTATAGGTCTCAGATACCCTTTTCAGAGCCCCAAATGCTGGGTTAAAGAGTGCATCAATAATTTGTTTATGTTGACAGTGTAATTGATTAGATGTGACTGTTGTGATAATGTGACTATTTGAATTATTTTTGATTATTTTCTTAACATAATACTTAAGGTGTAAAACGAATCAATAAAAAGTCGAATTAATCCTTGCTGAAGGCTATTAGTGATTTGTTTTGGTCACATGACAGACAGCATGGTTGGTAAAAATAGCGGACATGTAGAAATGGCGCAAAACTGCATGTAAGTGTTCGGCCAAATTTATCTCGAAAAGTAATCCTTAACGATATCCTTTTTCATTGATAAATCAAAACTGTTTGTGATGTCCTCTCAGGCTGTCATAGTGGCTATGGCCGTTCATAACGTATACGTTGGGGGGAACTCTGTGAATTGGGACTGTTTTTCCAATTTTTTGCAAATTTTTTGGCATTTTTTCCAATCTTTTGAACAGTATCCATGGAAACATATTTTGAATATATATCGTCACAGAAAGGTCATTGTGTGTGCATTTGAAAGTAGTTGTTCCAAGGAATCCAAAGAGGTATGGGTTTATATATCTGTGATTTACCACTTTTTCTATGAATCTTGACAAACAAGATGTAAATCTTTTAAAAAGTTACACATGTGAAAAATCCAAGTGAAACGGTTACATGAGACCATAATCTATATAATACATATTATATAATACATATTATATAGAAATTAAATACATTTTGAGCCCCCTTTAAAGGAAATCGGGCAGAAGTTTATACATATTGCTGAAACTGTAAATAAAATATGTAGCGGTATACTTTTTTTTCTCTAAACTTTCAGTTTTCTTGTCTGGTTTCCATGGCAACTACGAGCTCCTCCATCCATTACAACATATATCAGACCACAATTAAAAATAAATGTGGGCATGGGTTCCCCTTATATTCAAAGTAATACATATTGCTGAAATCAAAGCATTCAGAGACCCCTTTAAAAAAATTATCTCCCTTTTTAAAATTTTCACTTTTCTTTTTATCTTTAAATTATAGACACTCCCTAAAAAGTGTGTTGATATACATAATTAGAACTATTTGATATATATAGAACAAGTTCTAGTTAGAAAAAGAATATTTCTGTATGAGCAATAAAACTTTTGTTGCTATTTTTGTTATTAAATCATTTTAGGCTTGAATGTGTTATCACATTTAACCATAGGTGTGCTCTACTGGCCACCACTTTGTACTGTAAGGACATAAGGACCTTTTTTGGTCAGGACCATCTAACCACAATTGTGACAAAGTTTGGCCCTATAATTGCACTTGACAAGTAGTTTCTGAGCAGAGCTTTGAATTTATTTTCCATAGTATCCAATTTAAACTATATTCCCCGCTGGCAGCCATCTTGGATGAGTTATGGGCCTGTTGGATACCTTTTTCAGAAGGGACCATCTAAGGGCCATTGTGACTAAGTTTGGTTCTAATTGGACAANTGTCCACTGCTATAAGCAACCTTGGATTGGAATTTAAAATTTAGCAGAATGTGAGCTATGTTCACTGCTAGAAGCATCCTTGGAATGGAATTCAAAATTTAGCAGAATGTATTTTTTCTAAAATTTCAGTTTTCTTGTTTGGTGTCAATGGCAACTGAAAGCTCCATTGTCCATTATAACCCATATTCAAAAAACATTCAGGCAGGGGTTCTCCTTATAATCTATATAATACATATTA
The DNA here is from genome assembly GCA_002080025.1 of Modiolus philippinarum. Lineage (NCBI taxonomy): Eukaryota > Metazoa > Mollusca > Bivalvia > Mytilida > Modiolidae > Modiolus > Modiolus philippinarum. The sequence goes on from MJUU01049774.1 coordinate 115,239, forward strand.
TATAGAAATTAAATACATTTTGAGCCCCCTTTAAAGGAAATTGGGCACAGGTTGCCCTAATAATCTAGTTTATACATATTGCTGAAACTTTTAATAAAATATGTAGCGGTATACTTTTTTTTCTCTAAACTTTCAGTTTTCTTGTCTGGTTTCCATGGCAACTACGAGCTCCTCCATCCATTACAACCTATATCAGACCACAATTAAAAAAACCAGAGGCTCCCAGGAGCCTGTATCGCTCACCTGGCTTTCAGTTGCCACAATCAAGGGAACATTGTAACTTCAGTTTCTCAAACTTTTGTAGCTCAAACACCTCCAATATCTTGAACTGTTTTTAGAGTCTGAAGATGTTTTACTATATTTCTTTGTTGGTTTTTTTTGACAAAAAAACGTTCTTGCTAAGAACCTGACTTTCGACACCAGTTTTGAAGTCGAGAGGTCATTTTGTAAATGGCAGTCAACAAACAATTTTCAACATCGGTTTTGAAGTCGCAACATCAATATCTACTTGGAAATCAAATTCATTAAAACCAGACAATGTTGAATTTTCCTGCCTTTTTTGGTGGCCATTTTGAAAATGGCAGTCAACGAACAATTTTCAACATCGGTTTTGAAGTCGTAACATCAATATCTATTTGGAAATCAAATGTCATTGAAATCGAATGATGTTGAATTTTCCCGCCTTTTTTGAGCCATTTTGAAAATGGCGGTCAGCGAACAATTTTCAACACCGGATTTGAAGTCGCAACATCAATATCTATTTGGAAACCAAATTTCATTGAAATCGGACAATGTTGAATTTTCCCCGCCATTTTTGGCGGCCATTTTGAAAATGGCGGTCAACGAACAATTTTAAACACCGGATTTGAAGTCGCAACATCAATATCTATTTGAAAACTAAATGTCACTGAAATCGGACAATGTTGAATTTTCCCGCCTTTTTTGGCAGCCATTTTGAAAATGGCGGTCAACGAACAATTTTCAACAACGGATTTGAAGTGGCATCATCAATATCTATTTGGAAACCAAATTTCATTGAAATCGGACAATACTGAATTTTCCCCGCCATTTTTGGCGGCCATTTTGAAAATGGCAGTCAAGGAACAATTTTCAACATCAGTTTTGAAGTCGCCACAGCATGGCAAACATTTCATCAATTTACGCTTAACCTTCATCTTTTATAGTTTTGGAAATAAAAGATGAAAATAGGAAAATTTTAAAAATTCGGTGAAAAAAGGGCAATAACTCCTAAAAGGGTTTTGGGATTTTCTTTTAAATTTCAGGGTAGGTAGATCTTGATATGCTGAACATTTCTGCAATTTACACTTGACCTCTATCTGTTACACTTTTTGAAATAAAAAATAAAAAATGCACAAATTTTGAAAATTTTACGGAAAAAGGGCAATAACTCCAAGACAGGTAATCGGATTTTCTTCAAAATTGCAGGGCAGGTAGATCTTTCTATGCTGATCACTTTTACCTCCATGTCAGATTTTTGATATCTGTAACGGTTTTTGAGTTATTTGCAAAAAACAGCAATTTACCCCTATGTTCTATTTTAAGTAACAGCAGCCATGTTGTTTGGTCTTCGGACTAATCGAACACAATTTTTAAACTGTAAACCCTGGTGATGCTTCAAGCCAAGTTTGGTTATAATTGGCACGACAGTTTCAGAGGAGAAGATTTTTGAAATTGTTGACGGACGACGGATGGACGACGGACGCCAAGTGATGGCAAAAGCTCACCCTGGCATAGCCAGGTGAGCTAAAAATGTGGGCAGGGGTTCCCCTAATATTCAAAGTAATACATATTGCTGAAATCAAAGCATTCAGAGACCCCTTTAAAAAATTATCTCCCTTTTTAAAATTTTCACTTTTCTTTTTATCTTTAAATTATAGACACTCCCTAAAAAGTGTGTTGATGTACATAATTAGAACTATTTGATATATATAGAACAAGTTCTAGTTATAAAAAGAATATTTCTGTATGAGCAAGAAAACTTTTGTTGCTATATTTGTTATTAAATCATTTTAGGCTTGAATGTGTTGTCACATTTAACCATAGGTGTACTCTACTGGCCACCACTTTGTACTGTAAGGACATAAGGACCTTTTTTTGGTCAGGACCATCTAGCCACAATTGTGACAAAGTTTGGCTCAATAATTGCACTTGACTAGTAGTTTCTGAGCAGAGCTTTGAATTTATTTTCCATAGTATCCAATTTAAACTATATTCCCCGCTGGCGGCCATCTTGGATGAGTTATGGGCCTGTTGGATACCTTTTTTCAGAAGGGACCATCTAAGGGCCATTGTGACTAAGTTTGGTTCTAATTGGACAAGCAGTTTCTGAGAAGAAGATCTTTGAGTGTGTTTTCCATAAGGTCCTATGTTAAAACTATAATCCCCTCTGGCAGCCATCTTGGATCAGGTACGGACCTGCCCGATACCTTTTTGTAAGGGACCATTTAAGGACCATTGTGACTAAGTTTGGTTCTAATTGGACAAATAGTTTCTGAAAAGAAGATCTTTGAATGTGTTTTCCCATAGGGTCTAATGTTAAAACTATGTTCCCTGCTGGCTGCCATCTTGGATGAGGTATGGACCTGCCGGATACAATTTTTAAAGGGAACCACCCAAGGACTATTATGACCAAATTTGGTTCCAATTGGCCCAGTGGTTTCAGAGGAGAAGATCTTTGAATGAAAAGTTTACGAGGGATGACGGAAGGATGACTGACGCCAAGTGATGGCAAAAGCTCTCCCAGGTGAGCTAAAAATGGGTCACACTATGCAAACCTAAAAAGATGTAAATCAGGACATTAATACACAGTCAGCTTTCATCTTCAGTAACAATAAAAAAAACCAGGGATGATTTTGCTGACCACAAGACCCAAATAGAAAGGAACAAGAAGAAGTCCAGTACCACTATTAAATCACTGTATGGGAACAACACAGGTAGTTGGTACTACGACTGGTACCATCAATAGTGAAAAGGCATTCAACTGTAACAGTACAGAAAACTTGGCACTGTTTCCAAGTTTTTTGTACAGTAACATTTCAATGCTTTTCTCCATCAATGTTGCCAGTTCTAGTACCAACATCTGGTGTTGTTCTTATGGTATAAGTATAAGAATTATAATAGACCAATTTTGGACTGTCAATAGCCGAAAACTGCTAAATAATGGAAGAAGATAACTGAACATAAAATGTTTACCACTTTAAAAGGATATTTTAATGAGACCTGCAGCACATATCAGACCGAATGGTGGCATGTACAGTCCAATGGAGACATATCTCTCTGTTGCTGGTAAGATGTAGAAGAAGAAAGACTGATGGAATCTCTCTAGCAGATTGTTTAAACTTCTAAATACACCCTCTATTACTCTGTAAATATAATAAAACATTTTAAAGTGATATCTAACACAAATACATTTAAGTAAAAATATTGTGAATTCGAACTTATTTTTTGGGGGGCCAAAAAAGGTCCTTACCGCACCTACTCTTTTGTGAAAGCAAGAACTGCTGAACTTGTGCCAAATAAAAATAAACAGTATTCTTTGAGATACTATCTATTTACTTTGTTTCTATAGTGTCAAATACTTGAACAAGGCAAAATATTTGAATAAAAGAAGCTACAACAACTGCCTTAATGAGCTACTGCAGTGAAAACAGTATACAAATTAACCATGCTGAAACTGATTAGCCACAATAGCAAATGTTATAATAAGAGAGATTATCAAAATAAATTTTTACAATAGATTTTGTGTGAAAAAATGAAAGAAGAATTATCAGAATTCATATTTCATCAAATACATCTAATAATAAATTGGAGTGAAGTATGTATGATGGCTTTGCTAATGTCAAACAATTATAAATCAATGAACAAGTGTCATTCTGGCATTGATGAATTTACAATACATTATGTATTGTCTATCACACATACAAAATTCAGCTTAATCCAGTAACATTGGAAAAATAAGAAAAAGCCAGTGACACGACATATGCTTTTTCAATTAAAAGTGTACAATATCTAAAGTGGATACATGAAGTTAAAACAAGATTAGATCACCCTAGTATGTAATATTTTAAGAATTTTTTTTAATACTGTATATTGATATATCAGATTTGATAATATGATTCAGAGGCTAATTAAATGTAAAACAAGTTGATGTGTCAGTACAAGTTTTACGATAAATAACAATACCTTCCTGTTTTAGCTAATGACATGTGATGTCCTTTACGTCTTGTAATTCCCTGTATGGTAACAGCCTCTATATGGTATCTATGGAAGAGTCCATGATTTCCTGTAGGGATGCCAGAGGCATGAGACCACATCATTTTCATCATAGTTTTCAAGGAATGTTTATATCCATCAACAGACTCAGAATCATAATAATCTTTCTAGAAAACAGTATTACAAGTAATTGTATGAAGACATTAACCATCTTCTACCTGAATATAATTAAAGTCACCAAACTAAGTAAATGCAAGTCTGAGTAGTACTCACTCTCAACAAAGTTTTTTCTTCAAATTGGAATTGATGTTCTTAAGTTTTGTATAGTAAACAAGAACCATTAATCCAGAACGAAAAATCCAAGGAAAATGGCAACTCCGGAAACAACAAAAAAACAGAGACACAGCACGAGCACGGCACAGAAAAGAAAAATGAAGACACAAATACACACAAAGATGAACAACACAGACCCAATAAACGAGTGATGACCCTAAAAGATGTCTCGCCCGTCCCTGCTGGACTCTAAATTGATGTGAAATCTAAGTGAACTAATCAGAAAAGTGAATATGCTCACTAGACAGTGAAATTGAGGTCAAGGACAAAAGTCACCTGCCAGACTGACATGTACTACCCAAGACCAACCTACATACCATATATTATCTATCAACCTACCACTTCTAGTTATTGAGAAATGGACTTAAGCAGAAAAACTTAACGTGGCCACTAAACCGTGAAATTGAGGTCAAGGACAAAAGTCACCTGCCAGACTGACATGTACTACCCAAGACCAATCTGCATACAAAATATTATCAAACTACCACTTCTAGTTATTGAGAAATGGACTTAAGCAGAAAAACTTAACGTGGCCACTAGACCGTGAAATTGAGGTCAAGGACAAAAGTCACCTGCCAGACTGACATGTACTACCCAAGACCAACCTACATACCAATTATTATGAACCTACCACTTCTAGTTATTAAGAAATGGACTTAAGCAGAAAAACTTAACGTGGCCACTAGACCATGAAATTGAGGTCAAGGTCACATGACGATATGTCCCTCAGGTAGCACTAAATTAGTACTACCACTGGACCAAATATGATGTTCCTACATCAAAGGGTTTTCAAAATATCCTGTATTTAGTAAAAGTTAACGCCGTCGCCGTCGTCATACTTTGCACGCATATGTCTCGCTTTCCGCGACTTTCGTCGCGGGCGAGACAAAAACCATGGGTGAGATCAGGTAAGCATCTCCTACTTCTTATAAGACACCAGCCATGTTGAACATATCAAATCCGGAAGTAAGGTCAAATCTGGTAGAGGAAACTCAAACACAAGAGTAAACCCTAATAAATGTCTCGCCCATCCCTGCTTGGCATCTGGGTTGATGTTTAAAACAATAACTGACCTAATCAGAAAAACTGAATATGCTCACTAAACTTTGAAATTTAATTCACTGACAAAAGCTATATAGCAGGCCATTATCCAAGACCAACCCATATACAAAATATCTTTGACCTCAAATACATACTGAGAAACTTAACATGCTCACTACACCATGAAATTGAGGTCAAAGGCAAAAAGTCATATGCCAGTCTGACATATTCTACCCAAAACCAGCCTTCTTACTAAATATCATTGACCTGTTCCACTTATAGTAGTTGAGAAATTAACCTAATCAGAAAAACTTATCGTGGTCACTACCCCATAGAATTGAGGTCAAAGACAAAAGTCATATGCCAGACTGGCATGTACTACCCAAGACCAACCTACATATGAAATATTATTGACCTACCACCTATAGTTATTGAGAAATGGACTTAATCAAAGAAACTTAACGTGGTCACTAGACCATGAAATTGAGGTCAAGGACAAAGGCATATGCCAAATTGGCATGTATTACCCAAGACCAACCTACATAATAAATATCAATGACCTACCACTTATAGTTATTGAGAAATGGACTTAATCAGACAAACTTAACATGGTCTCTAGACTGTGAAATTGAGGTCAAGGACAAAAGTCATATGCTAGACTGACATGTACTACTCCAGACCAATTTACATACTAAATATTATTGACCTACCACCTATAGTTATTGAGAAATGGAATTAATCAGAGAAACTTAACGTGGTCACTAGACCGTGAAAATGAGGTCAAGGACAAAAGTCATAAGCCAGACTGACATGTACTATTCAAGACCAACCTATATACCATATATCATTGATCTACCACTTATAGTTATTTAGATATGGATCTAATCAGAGAAACTTAATGTGGTCACTAGACCGTGAAATTAAGGTCGAGGACAAAAGGCATATGCCAGACTGACATGTAGTACTCAAGACCAACCTATATACCAAATATCATTGACCTACCACTTATAGTTATTGAGATATGGATCTAATTAGAGAAACTTAACATGGTCACAAGACCGTAAAATTGAGGTCAAGGACACAAGTCATATGCCAGACTGACATGTACTACTCAAGACCAACCTATATACAGTAATTGAGATACGGATCTAATCAGAGAAACTTAACTTGGTCACTGGACCGTGCAATTGAGGTCAAGGTCACATTATTTTATGTACGTCAGGTAGCACTTGATTAGTACTACCACTGGACCAATATGATGTTCCTACATCAAAGGGTTTTTAAAATATAACTTATAGTAAAAGTTAACGCCGTCCCCGTCATACTTTGCACGCCTATGTCTCGCTTTCGCAACTTTCGTCGCGGGCGAGACAAAAAAATTAAGCTTTTAAAGGGAAAGATCTGTTGTCATCTGGGAAACAAATATCCAATAGCGGTTCACAACATGGTGATGTCGACTTTAAAACTTCTGAACGGATGACTTCTCTTTTGTTTTGGGTAACATACCCTTGTTTAAGTAGCCTATTTGTGACAAACCTGGCTCTATCAAGGAAGTCACTGTATCAACCACATGCCCTTGAATAGCAAATGAGCTGGGAGGTGTAAAATTAGTTGTAATTATTGTAATTAAAAGTTGTGTACAAAATTTTTAATAAAAAGAATAAGCAATTTCACAGCAATTTTCCTGAAAATCAATGGGAAGAAACGAAGATTACTTTCTACTCTGAATATTTAAGTATGTGACTACAGACTATCAACCTTTATAAGTCTTCCTTTACTAGCTTTCCATTTGGAGTATGAACCCAACAATTTTAATTTTGTAGGAAAAATGCAATTTCATCCAAAAGGAGCTGTGCCTACATCAACTTCAGTTCAGAATCATTCAAACAGTTATTTCTATTTTAACCAGGAATATTAAACACTTCTTTTTTTAAGTGAATATAATATCAAAGCAACGTGTCACCACTTGTAAAGGAACAGTTTTCTATACTCTTCCAATACAATGATTATGGATAAGTAATTTTAAAAAAATGCTTTGTAACATTTATTTTACCAAGATTATGGTTCAACAATAAATTGAGATACAGACTGCAGAACCATTGTTCATAAAGTAAAAGGAAATAAAAATAAAAATATTTGTTTGGTTTTGCCTTGGTGAAAGTAAGAAAAAAAATAACTATGTATATTTTTCATTCATTAATGTAATATTCATGATGATAAGAAACTAGCGGCTCAGAGACTGAGCCTGTATCGCTCACCTGACAAAATGCTTCTATGCCATACATGACCAAAAATTACCAAAAAAATTCCTTGCTGGCAGCCATGTTTTTTATTGTATCAGATCGAAATGAGCAATCTCTGTTAAGGACCTTAAGTACATCATTCTTGTAATGTTTGGTTGAATTGGCTTCAGCGGTTTCAGAGGAGATGAAAATGTGATTTTTCCCACAGGGTCAAATGTTAAACCTAAATTCCGCTCTGGCAACCATGTTTTTTATCCGATCGGAAGGAAATGAGCAATCCTTGTAAAGGACCTTCCATACATCTTTCCTGTAAAGTTTGGAATAATTTGCTTCAACGGTTTCAGAGGAGAAGATGAAAACGTGATTTTCCCATAGGGTCCAATGTTAGACTATGTTCCATGCTGGCGGCCATGTTTTTTATCCGTTTGTAACGAAATGAGCAATCTTCATGAAGGACCTTAAGTACATCATTCCTGTAAAGTTTGGTCGAATTTGCCTCCTTGGTTTCAGAGGAGAAGATGGAAATGTGATTTTTCCTATAGGGTCCAATGTTAAACCAAAGTTCTGTGCTGGTGGCCATGTTTTTTATCGGATCAGAACAAAATGAGCAATCTTTGTAAAGGACCTTCCATACATCATTCCTGTGAAGTTTGGTTGAATTTACTTCAGTGGTTTCAGAGGAGAAGATGAAAATGTGATTTTCCAATAGGGTCCAATGTTAAATTAAGTTCCGTGCTGGCGGCTATGTTTTTTATCGGATCCAAATGAAATGAGCAATCTTTGTTAAGGACCTTTAGTACATCATTCCTGTAAAGTTTGGTTGAATTTGCTTCAGCGGTTTCAGGGGAACAGATGAATATGTGATTTTTCCCATAGGGTCCAATGTTAAACCTAAGTTCCGCGCTGGCGGCCATGTTTTTTATCGGATCGGAACGAAATGAGCAATCTTTGTAAAGGACCTTCCATACATCATTCATGTAAAGTTTGGTTGAATTTGCTTCAGTGGTTTCAGAGGAGAAGATGAAAATAAGAAAAGTTAACGGACGGACGACAGACGACGGACGCCAAGTGATGGAAATAGCTCACACTGACCCTTCGGGTCAGGTGAGCTAAAAATCATGCTTAAGATAGGCTAATTTGAAAAATATTCTTTTCAATGTTGCAGAAAGTTTATATATAATGCAAAAACCAGTACCTGTTCCATAATTAAAAGCTGCAATATTTTTTTGCATCTGTCAGGATACATGATAACTGTTACTTTAACTACTTTTTCTGGCACAGTGCTTGTGATTAATGTGTTTTAACTAGGATGATAGTGAAGAAGTAGTTTGATTTGCCTGAAACTTTGGAGGCTGAATTTAATTGCAAGCCATAGTTCACATGACAAATGCTGTACCTGTTTATGTATAGAAATATCTACTCTCTCCCTTTGACAAAGTCTTACAACCAGATTGACAAGGTCTAAGTTTGGAAGTTGTCCATTTAATCCCTGTATCTTAACATCCAGATATTTAAGGTTGGAATCTGGTATTTCTAAATTGATTGCTGCCTGAATAGATCCACTTCGTCCCATTAAATCACCTGCATCTATATCTGAAAAATATTAAAAGTAGATCCAATAAGTCAACTTTAATTCCAATTATAACAATCTGCAAAATACTGAAGTAAAAAGAAATGCATATAAAAATATGACATAAATATTTTTAAAACTTTTAAGGTGGAATGGGGCTTTGAAACTGTGCATTATTCTTGCGCATCTGACAAAAAACTTAATTCGCTATGGGAAGTTGAGGAAATGATTTACGATGTCTTTTAATATTTAAATTTGATTAAATATGTCACTTTTAAAAGGTAAATATGCAGGATATTGAATTTTCAGGAAAGTAAGTATATAAGGTTGGCATTTATCAAATTTTAACAAATGCTAACTGGTTTAACTAAAATATTAAAAGTTTGTTAAAATTCGCTAAATTTCCCTATCATTTCAACTAAAATAGCTTATTTGTACATGACCGATTTTATGCTTACATGGCTGATGACCCCAACTGCTCTAATAAACAAGATGTGTTTGTGAAACAATATGCCCCTGGTAGCAGCCATGTCTTCAATACAAAATTAATGTTAAAATTGCCATCACTAGAAAGTAAGGTAAAGTAGACATTTGTACTAAGCTCCATTAGATCTATTCAGTATTCACATTTAGAATATCAAGCCTCTTGCAATTGTAATTAACAAGCTAAAAGCAGCATCTAGATTTTGACCTCTGTGACCTTGACCTTTCACCTGACCTTAATGAAATTTGCATAATGGTGTTTGGCTTTATATGATCATTACACAGGCCAGATATGAAGGTCCTATCACACCTGGTTGAAAAGATATCGCCAATGTTAAAGTTTTCAAATTTTCACTCAGTGACCTTGACCTCCGACCTGACCCAAATGTTTTTGGTGGATTTGTACTAAGCTCCATTAGATCTATTCACATGTAGAATAGGAAGCCTCTAGCAATTGTTATTAATGAGCTACAGGATTTTGACCTTTTAACCTCTGTGACCTTGACCTTTGACCTGACCTAAGTGAAATTTGCACAATGCTATTTAGTTTCATATAACCAATATACAGGCCAAATATGAAGGTCCTATCACATCTGGTTGGAAAAATATAGGCAATGTTAAAGTTTTCAAATTTGCACTCAGTGACCTTGACCTTTGACCTGGCTGAATTTTTTTTGGTTGATTTGTACTTAGCTTCATTAGATCTATCTATCTATCTATCTATATATATATATATATATATGGAATATCAAGCCTCAAGCAATTGTAATTAACGAGCTATAGCAAAATCTATATTTTGACTTTTGACCTCTGTGACCTTGACCTTTGACCTGACCTCAGTGAAATTTGCATAATGCTGTTCAGTTTCATATGACCAATATACAGGCCAATATGAAGGGCCTATCACACCTGGTTGAAAAGATATAGGCAATGTTAAAGTTTTTGTTAAAGTTTTTAAATTTGCACTTGGTGACCTTGACCTTTGACCTGACCCAAATTTTTTGGCGGATTTATAGATCTATTCACATGTAGAATATCAAGTCTCTAGCAATTGTAATTAACAAGCTATAGCAAAATCTAGATTTTGACCTTTTGACCTCTGTGACCTTGACCTTTCACCCGACCTTAGTGAAATTTGCATAATGGTGTTCAGCTTTACATGATCAATACACATACCAAATATGAAGTTCCTATCACATCTGGTTTAAAAGTTATAAGCCAGGTTAAAGTTGCGGACAGACAGACAGACAAACAGGGCAAAAACAATATGTCCCTGATCTAAAGATCTGGGTTCATAAAAAGTGTAAGACTTAAAATATCAGAAAATTCTATCTGACCCCTGTTCCACTTTAAGCAAATACTTCATCACTTTAGATCTTCATTTTGCATACTAAACAGTTCAGTCTACCTACAGCAAATACTTTATCACTTTAGATCTTCATTTTGCATACTAAACAGTTCAGCCTACCTACAGTTCAGGCTGTACTGTCACTATAGTACAGCAGTGTACAAGATGTTCCTTTCCAACATGTGTACTACATGTATTATATTATTTGCAATTTAATGCAAACTTAGGCAATATCTCAGCTATATGGTGAAACAAAATCTGTCTTTTGCAATATCAACAATTTTGTCTATGCAGTTAAAAAAAAAATCTCTATTTCTTCAAAGTTTTATAAACTGTACCCTTACGTTTTGTAAATGTTTTTTGTAAGTAAATCTGCCATAATAGGGCCACCACTACTTTGGAGGTGGTGATTTTTTTTTTATTTACTTTGGTTGATTAAGGTTAGGGTTAGAGCTAAAGTTATTAGTAAGCGTTTGTGTTCTAGGGCTAGATTTAGAATAATAGAAAGAAGATAAGCCAAAAATGACAGGGACTGCTAAAGAACACCATAGAGGCCAGTTTATCAACAAGGTACAACCAAAACAATGTTATGTCAATATTTACTTAATGTAAACTTGTAAATATCTTACAATCAGAGCTGATGTCATGGTAACCATTTAACCATGCCTGCATCCCAAACTGTTCATGGTCTGATGCCAAAAATATTATATCTTTTGCCCAGTATGGTTTTTCTGACAGAAAAAAAATAACACAGATGAATATTGTAAAATGAATATAACAACAAAATTGTACATGTTGTACTTCACACCAAAACCATTTTTCTACATATATTTTACCTTATGTTAAAAGTTTTTGCAGACAAAAAAACTTAAAAAAAAACTTTATATCCAAGGACTTGAACTTTTTCATCTGTTATACTTATTAAGTCTTATACATTGTAAAATCAGTGGTACATCTTATCACAATATAATGAAATTGAGAATAAGCAAAACACCATTGTTGGAAGCTGTTTAATGACATTTTTTTGTGTTTTTAGAAATTGATTCAATCATTGATATTTGTACCTTACCATTGACTGTCAATCTATATACAGTGTTACTATATTGAGAGATGTATACTTACGTTTGAAATATTGTGCAAGGGCCAACATCAGAACCATGCTTCCTGTGGTCTGTGGCATGTCCGACTCTTTTTGTCGTAATGGCATACACAATACTATAGATTCTGTACTACTGGATCGTCTAGCCCGTAATATGCCGTAAACATTCTGTCCTGGGACACTCTGTTCAAATAACAAAATCGAATTTGAAATTATAATCAGACAGTTTAGATTACAGGCTAAATTAACTGTCTGAAAATAGTTACTAGCTAGATACAGTTTATGAGTGAAAAATTCAATGGGCACAAATCTTAAAATACAGACTGATAAACATGAGTCACTACTACTGCTAAGTCATGAAGAAGTAGTCTTCAACATGCAGTGTCATCACCTTCATGATGTATAACAATCAAAGCATTAGTCCTTTATTAAATATTCTAAGTATATACCTGTATCAACATTTGGTCCAATGAATAATCCTGGATCTGAGAATGACAATAAAATAGGGGTATAGCATTTACTCTACATTTATCAAAGGATAAGGAAAATTTGTCTGCACTGTCTTGAGCTTGCTGGCAATGTTCAAATTCTTTACTTGAGGAGACCATCTTTAACATGGTAACTTCAAAACAATAACATAAATTTATTGTTTTGTTGTTTAACTATATTTTACCCTTCAATTCTGCAATGTGTTCATGAAAACTTGCCATACCTTTCCTCTAGTTATTTGTAGAGGATATACAACACTGTAGTTCTGAATGTATGTATCCAATCCAAGGGATCTAAACTTCTCAACAACCCAGTCTCTTGGCATTTTGCTGGAAAAAAAATCAAACTCTTAGCTTTTATAAATCAACAACACAACATTTATGTTTGAATTTCATCAAAGATTTTGAATGAATATGAGTAGTACTGATCATGACTTGAACAAGAAGATGATCTAACATTATGATTTACCGGTAAGAAGACACTGAATATCAAATTACTAAGAGATTCATGTTGGCCAATGCTATTCATTTAAATTCTAAAAGGGACTGATCGGAATATGAAATTACAAAAATTTTAATTTAGTGCTATAGACCATCTTTAACACAGTAACTTTGAAGAAGATAAACATAAATTATAGTGTTGTTGGTTTGCTTATTTTACCCTGCAATGAAAAAAAAACATTTAAATCTATTAAAAATGATTAAAAATACTGATTTCAAACCAATATTCAAAATACTGTATTATATGATTATGGGCGGGCGAGGCAAGCCCCAAAATATTGCTAGCAACTATACATGTAACTAGGGGCAGACACTGAGCCTGAATCGCTCACCTGACAAAATGCTTACAGCAGGTGATGAAAGTAATGTTTATCCCATAGGATCCTATGTTAAAATATGTTCTGTGCTGGCCATCTTGTTTTATTTTAAATCAAAACAAAATAAGAAATCTTAGTTTGACTGAATTTGCTTCAATAATTTCAGCACATGTAATGAAAAAGATGTTTTCATATTAGGGGTACCATTTTAAACCAATTTCCATGCTGGGAGCCATTTTTTTTGTTGGATCCCTACAAAATGAGCAATCTTTTTAAAGGACCTTCCATACATCATTCTTGTACAGTTTGGTTGAATTTGCTTCAACAGTTTCAGAGTAGATGTTGAAAATGAGAATTTCCATTAGGGCCAATGTTAAACTATGTTCCGTGCTGGAGGCCATGATTTTTGTCGAATCGGAATAAAATTAGCAATCTTTGTAAAGGACCTTTAGTACATCATTCCTGTAAAGTTTGATTGAATTTATCAGCAGTTTCATAGGAGTTGATGAAAATGTGATTTTTCCAGTAGGGTCCTATGTTAAACCTAAGGTCCACGCTGGCGGCCATGTTTTTTATCGGATTGATACGAAATGAACAAGCTTTGTAAAGGACTTTCCCGCCTGTAAAGCTTGGTTGGATTTGCTTCAGTGGTTTCAGAGGAGAAAATGAAAATGTGAATTTCCCATAGCGACAATGTTAAAATATGTTCCGTGCTGGCGGCCATGTTTTTTGTCGAATCGGCATAAAATTAGCAATCTTTGTAAAGGACCTTTTGAACATCATTCCTATAAAGTTTGGTTGAATTTGCTTCAGCAGTTTCAGAAGTGTTGATGAAAATGTGATTTTTCCTATAGGGTCCTATGTTAAACCTAAGTTTCGCACTGGCAGCCATGTTTTTTATCGGATCATAACGAAATGAGCAAGCTTTGTAAAGGACCTTCCATAAGTCATTCCTGTAAAGTTTGATTGAATTTGCTTCAATAGTTTCAGAGGAGAAGATGAAAATGTGAATTTCCCATAGGGTCCTATGTTAAACTATGTTCCGTGCTGGTGGCAATGTTTTTTGTCGAATCGGAATAAAATTACCATTCTTTGTAAAGGACCTTTAGTGCATCATTCCTGTAAAGTTTGGTTGAATTTGCTTCAGCAGTTTCAGAGGAGTTGATGAAAATGTGATTTTTCCCATAGGGTCCTATGTTAAACCTAAGTTCAGCGCTGGCGACCTTGTTTCTTATCGGATCGGAACGAAATGAGCAATATTTGTAAAGGACCTTCCATACAACATTCCTGTAAAGTTTGGTTGAATTTGCTTCAGTGGTTTCAGAGAAGAAGATGAAAATGTGAAAAGTTGAACGGATGGAAGGACGACGGACGACGGACACCAAGTGATGGCAATAGCTCACACTGACCTGTGAGCTAAAAAGTACAATTTATTCGCTTTTTCAGCCACTTTTCTGTGGCTTAAGATAGCCGATGATGATGTATCACAAATTTAAAGTATTTTCCTAAGATGTTGCTCCTCATGTGTCCTTCCCAGTAGCTAGTTGTATTACTCAGGAAGGAATAAATCTGCTTTTGGTGAAGAGTTTTGCTATCTTTTGCCCTCGAAATTGGCATTTTTTCACGATTTTTAACTTCTGGACCGGACATGGACAAACAAACAAACAAACAAACATTTTATTGTCAATCGCGACGCCAACGAATGAGCTGCAAAATCACAATTAATTTAAATACAATGATTACAATGATTGGTATGATTTCAGTACTTATAATATATTTACAATAATATATAATGTCATATTATATAATATAAAGAGGAACAGGTATATATGGTGAGTGGACACAACAAATCCAATATCATGAATATCACTAGTTGATGGATTATAAACTAATATTCCAACAGGCAAAGCTTCTGCGTGACATGCAACACCCTGGGAAAACCTACATTTGTATATATGGAATATATATATACATATACATATACATATATATACATATATATATATATATACAAATGTCTATGTGTTATAATTATAACAACACTAAAATGTTATATTTTCATATAACAATAACTTTAAAATAAAACGTGACGTTTCAGTTCACAAAGAACTTTTCTCAAGCGAATGATAATGGCGTCTGAATATGAAATCTGACACTAATCTTCTTATCACAAAAAACGTTTGTGGTTTTATGTACATTACATCCCATAACACGGAAGCGAAAATCTAAAAATATGTATATGAAAATATTACCGAAAATCTAGATATTCATAATGCATGATTTAATCTTAAAAAATGGGTAGGGGCAGGAAATTAAGCCCTCCCCGGTATAATAGAAATGATTTTGACAAAAAATGAAACGATAAAAATGAAAAAGCCGCAAAATGGATTATAAACTAATATTCCAACAGGCAAAGCTTCTGCGTGACATGCAACACCCTGGGAAAACCTTCATTTGTATATATGGAATACATACACATACATATATACATATACATACACACACACACACATGCACATACATATATATATATTATTCTTTATTGTTAGATAAAATTTCACACCTCAAGATGTTTAATTTGTTTAATAATTGGTATAACTCATTATATATGAAGGTGTCCTCAGATGACATTATCCATATAAATTTTGAAACTTTAGAAAGTGATTTAAAATTTTTGTACTTTTCCCCAATACTATTTTTAGTACTATGTCTTGCTGTTTCTAATTTTGGACAGTCTAATAAAAAGTGGATTTCATCTTCCACAGTCAAGTTACATAGTTTACAAATTCTTTGATCTGCCGGGATATTAAAATATCTACCTCTTTCAATTTCCAAATCATGACAGCTTATCCTAAATTTTGTTATTGTTTGTCTTTGACAAAAATTTCCCCACTTTAGATAATTTTCAGGCATAAATTTATCCTTGAAAAGTCTGTATGTTCGTAATTTGTTACCAAAAGAAGCATTTCGATTATCATCAAAAAGAGAGTTTTTCCATATTTCTTTAAATTTATAATGAATTTTGTTATTAAGGTATTTCTTATTTATTGTTTTAATTTTCAGAATTTTGTTTTTTTCAATTTTGAAATACTCAAAGATTTCCTTTATGCTACCAAACCAACTTGTTTTGTTTAAAGCATGTAAATTCCCAGACAATTTAAAAGCTTCAGCTGCTAGACAATTTTCTAATTTTGTTAAACGATTCCAATATTTAATCATATTAAGAATAACTTCTAAATATAAGGGGTACCTTCCTAATTCTCCCATAACTGCTAAGTTAGTAGAACGTTTACTAACTTCTAGAACATATTTACACATATTTATATGTACTTTTTCTGCTTCAAGACTGTTGCATAAATTAAGAAAATAGCTATCTTGTAGTTTATTTAATTTTTTTGCATTAAAAAAAATGCCCCATATTTCACTTCCATACAGTAAAACTGGTTTAACTGTATGGTCAAAAACATGTAAAATTGTTTTTATTTTTGGTTTGTTAAATTCAAAGACATGACACATTTGCCTGAGGGACTACCACTTTCAATCTGTGATAGATATGACACCTAGCATGATTATAAAGCAATTTGGAGTATTAGGGATTAAGTGTTGTATTTTTGTTGCCGAAAAATGGAGCCCACCCCATCCAAAATATGCGATTCTTTTTTTATTTGCTATTGTAGGAAATAGCAATTCCTATGATATCGGTGCAAAAAACCTCATCTCTGTACATTTCAGGAACTGTAGGAGGTGCTCAACTGACCTAGGTGTGCATCCCAGGCCAGTCCAGCTGCAGCAGGACAAGGGTTAAATTTGAAGACGAAGAATTAAGCTATTAGTTAAAACAGACTATATACTTACCCTGCATCTTTTTGTAGTTCAGCATTATATTCCTGTACCAATGATTCCATGTCTAACTCGGGATAAAACTCATTCTCTACAAGACCTTAAATACAAGTGGTATGTTTTATCTGACAATGAAACAAAACATTCAGATGTAAAATTATATAAATCTTTTATATGCTGAACACATTCTTATTCAACAGTACAAGTACATGCCATTTCATATCATAAATCATTTGGCTACATTTTTTACAGTGCAATTTAAAATGTGTGCTCTTATTCTTTGATCCTGCTAGCTAAGACAAAATGGAGCAAATCATTGGTTATATACTAAGGGTTTAATCAACAACGATGTTGGTCATTTGACTTTAGGTAGTTCATACATGTACATGTAACTGATTAGCAAATTCCTTTGAATATTTTCTATAATTACAATTTTGATTAGCTATGCTTTTAATTAGATAGACTTTTAACAATTTACCAAAATATAAGATACAACTTTAATATGGATTACTTTTTTCATGTCATTAGCCATTACAGGGACTTTAGCCATGATACAGTGACGGAAGTTCCCAATACGACAACAAGTATTTTATTTTCATTGAAGACAATGTGACATTTATCTTAATTGGAAAACTCATAAATCAATATCATGGCTATCTATATAGAACTGCTTACTGTATATATCAATAAAGCAGAGTTTCATGTATTACTCTTTTATAAGCCATTATTTCAGCTATTGCTAAAGGTATCAAAAGCCAGAAAATGTCCAGTAAATTTTAAGATGGCATATGATAAAGGAACTTTTTTTCTAGTAAATTTCAGTATCTATTCTAAATTTGAAAAGCTATGAAGTATCTCCCCTAAGCAGTTTTCAATTTTTAATGAACAGTCATAGGATTATTTGCTCTGTAAAATCTTAAAAAAAATTAGTATTACATGTATTTGAAGGGACATCTATTATTAAATTGCCCATTCACCCTTTATCCTGTTTTCCAGAATCCTTATACAATATACAATACTTGTTGAAGGGTGTTTCTTATCATTGTATGTTTTTTTTTTTATTTCCAGACTCTTACCTGGTAATAAGGCATTTTCTGAGAAATAAGTTCTAGCATTAAATGGTTGGTATGCCAAGGCTAAGAACCAAATCAATCCAGATATATAACATAATACACACAGTTTGTTGTTGTACTTGGAAATAATGTCAATTATTTTTTGTCTTTTCTTCGGATCTGATAGAAGTCCCATATTTCCTATATAGAAAAATAAACAAAATTAGTCAAAACTAGAAAAAATGTGAGCAAAGCTCACAAATATCATACCAAATTCCAGAAAAAATAATCTAATCAAATTTTCAAATAGCTGGTGCACAATGGCAATATGTACTGAACATTCTGTGAAAGTTTCAGTGAATTTCATCAAGTGGTGTAGGAGGAGTTTTTGCCACAAACACTGGTATTATGGCAGGTTTCCTGGCTCTTTAACATATTATATTTGCAATTCTTCAATGAACATACCAATATTCCTAAAGTAACACATATAACAAGTCCTTCTAAACTCCTGTCTTTTATTTGCCAATCAACCAATCAAGATTCTATAGAAATTCTATTGTATACCAATTTGTACTGCCTGAAGGGGTTTACCTTGATACTCCAGTAATGACAAATTGGTATACAAAAGAATTCTATAGAATCTTGATTGGTTGATTGACAAAGAAAAGATAGAGTTTTGAAGGAGTTGTTATAGGTGTTACTTGAGGAATATTGGTATGTTCATTGAAGAATTGCAAATATAATACATTATTGAGCCAGGAAATCCGCCATAAACTGATGATAGTAATGGACGTTATTATCATCCCAATATGGTGGAACAGAAGAGCTCTTAATTTGTATTTATGTCCATATTTCTTTTCAATGACTGTATATTCAAAAGTAAACTATGGAAGATTGTAGTGTTATTTCAACACTTCATTTCGTTATCAAATATTACTGTATAGATCACATATATAAATGGCAATTTGATGTCAACAAAAATGACAAAGATGATAGTAACGACGAATCCAGAAAAATATGGGATGATAGTAATGTTATTTTTTGCAAATCTGAAACAACTGTTTTAATGATAATACAGCGGTACGCCGAGCGCAGCATGATATGACCGCAGCATGTCGACTACTGAAATTTGAACAAATATAATTCTGAGGTGGTTAGGGGGTATAAGCAAAATCCATCAGAATTTTTCAATAGTTTGCAGAATTTAAAAAAAATATTCAAAAATTGATTTTCCAAAAATAGAATAAAAATAGGGGGTCATAGCTCAAAATCTTTCACCGAAAATTGGGAAATTTTAATTGAAATGTTATGGAAAACTAGCATTTTTTCAAAATTATTAAAGTATCATCCATGAGAGTTTTGATTAATTTTATATATTGCTAGACCTGTATTGAACTCTCTAAAACACAAAGAAAAATGGGGGTAACAGACTTTATTATGAAATCATTTCACAAAAAAATCAAAATTTTCGTAGTGATTTCTTGGTAAAATATTTTTGAAATGACCTCCCTTGTTTAAATTTTTATTTCTAACAATTTTACAGTATAAATGCTATTCTGAATTTTTCATCTAAAATGAATGCTAGACTAAGAGAAATGGACCCATAATTTTTGTTTTAAGTGAAATATTATAAAGATATGTCCAAATTTAAAAATTTTTGTATATTTTCTAAATAAAAAATACCTATCCAAGCATGAAACGTGAAATCAAAATGGCAGAATACTACAGAACGTGGACACAGTAAAGATTAGATAGACACAATAATGATCTTGACACAGACTAGGGAAGATCCTTTTGATCCCTGAAAGCTCAGAACAGTGAAATATACACCAAATCTGGTAGCATAATTACTGAAAACTTCCATCACAAGGAATCCGAAAAAATATCCCATAAAAATTTGATGAAAAATAAAGATTTTATATTTTCATGCCCCCGCGACGATAAGTCGGGGGCATATTGTTTTACCCTTGTCTGTCCGTCCATTCGTTCTTCCGTTCGTCTATCCGTAGGAATAAAAAACACATCTGTAACTATCATCAGTTTAATACCAGTGACAAAGTAGATGAACAGACGAACAAATGGACAGACGGACGGATAGACGCCATGATCACTGTAAACTGCCCCCTAAAGTTACTTGATTTTCCCTTAACACCGATTAAAATTGTAAAATAGTGTGACATGGTCAATTTCAGATTAGTCTCCAAAATTACTCCAAAATCTCAACACCATAAGTTTTATTGCTGTTTAGGGCAACAAAACCTATGCATGTTAATTGGTTACCTGTCCAACAGTTGAAATTCAATGACTGACTAGTGAGTATTATTACGGTTGCAGAAATTTCAACATCATAACTGGGATTGGTATATCATTTTCTTGAAAATACATTTTAAAGATTAACATTTTGATAACAAGGTGCCAAAACATTTAAAAAATAATTTATTTGTACATTATATTACATGTACTGCATAAAATTGAATGCCTCTTCCAACATGTATAACATGCAGCTTTCACTCCATTCACTTCATGCTTTCTAAAATACATTCTAGTCTTGACTGTGGATTGAAACATTTCACAGAAACAAAATGTGTTAACATAAACCTCTAAAAAAATAAATTAAAATGTAGTATGGGTCCTTCTTACAAACATTCTACAGTTTAATTCATTTTGATAATACGTAAAATTGATATGAAAAAGAAAGGAAATAGGGTAAATATCGAGGAGACAACATCCTATCTCCAGATTAAAATGACAGAAAACAAAGCATCTAGGGGTAAGATTTCCTGAAAATCTAGTTTATAGTGAATCATGCATGTCTCAAGGTAAATGTCTTAAAATAAAATATGTGACATAATTTTTTCTAAAAAATGTATCTTTTTTATAAATCCTTTATCTTTGAGTCAGGATGTGAAGCTTTTGACTCTTTGTTAATCCTAACTAACTTTCTATATATAATTTCTGTACATTTATATTTAAATTTTGTCTGATTAGTTCGTTTTGGAAACCCCCTCAAAACATCCCTATACACTTTGCTCAGAATATTGCATACATACAAATGTAAGCTGAGAAAAGATATCTTCAGTTCTGACAAGTTAAAAGTTGGTAACAGATTATGATGCATTTTAAATTGCTTATGCAGACAGAAAGATTTTAATGATATACAAAAATTTTTGAGTTTAAAGTTTTATGGAATAACTAGTATTAGTAATTTTGAATTTAAAGTCATCTGAATATTTTGAAATGGTTTTCCAAAAATTTGCAATTAAGCTGGATTATAAAATCAAAATCCCTGCGAGATTTCACAAATTTCATGGAGTTTCCCTTCTCTCTGGTATGTCTTTGGTCATTATCAAGTTAAAGAAAAAATTGACAAAAATATGATTAGAGAAATAAATGAATACAGTCGAACTTCCATGGCTTGAACACCCAAAGGACCAATGAAAACAATTCGAATTACAGGGTGTTCGCGTTATCGAGGTTGAACTATATTCAAACTTGAACAAAGGGACTAGACAATGGATTCGGGACATCCATGGTGTTCAAGCTTTCGCAGTTTAAGTCATTGAAGTTCTACTGTATCTTATTACCAGGTAACCCCATTTGCTTCTATGTTCAAATTTACCGACTCTCAAGACCTTCAAGTCTTTGATTTAAACTGTGTAGACCATTTATTACGTAACAAGATATAATTCCTCTGTCCCCCACCGTTCAAGCAGTATACTAGTATACTGTATATGAAATTGCAAAACTTTCAAACATTCTGGACTTTTCCAGAATTAAATGTGTGGGGATACAAAAAGTATCGACAGAGGCTGACCAAGGTATTAGTGGCATTAACATTTGGTATAAATCATTAAAAGCTGTCAAAATGTGTAGCCATGAGAGCGCTTAAAAGGTCAATTTTTGGATAAAACAGAGTCATTATTTTGGTCAAAGTCCCATAATTCCGTTAAAAAGTAACAACCAAGGATGATTTCAAACTTGACCAAGGTAATACATGTAGTCATTTTACCATTTAGTATAAATATCATGAAAATCCATCCAAATTTGTAGGCATGAGAGCACTTACAAGGTCAAATTTTGAATAAAACAGAGTCATTATTTTGGTCAGAGTCCCATAACTCCACCAAAAAGTATAAACCGAGTCTATTTTCTAACTTGACCAAGGTATTAGTGGTATAAACATTTGGAATAAATTTCATGAAAATCTGTCAAAATTTGTAGCCATGAGAGCGCTTACAAAACTAGAGAGACTAAATGCCCCCGCTGCCATCATCCAAGTTTTTCCTCATGTGTTTATATTCCAGTTTTGGATAAAATTTGGCTACTTGATATAACTGTGACTTTAATACTATTGGAGGTGTTGACCAGAACAGCAGTTCCAGAACACACATTTTGATAAAAGTTCAAATACCCCTCAAAATCATAAATTTTGGCCGAAATCATAAACCATGACAACATGCACATTTTCAATCCATGCCTTATCCCTGTGCAAAGTAAAATAAATGTAGCTTTAATATTGTGGGAGGACTTTATATATGGAATTACAGGTCCAGAACACACATTTCTATAAAATGGCCAAGTTCAACTACCCCTCAAAATCAAAACCATGACAACATGCACATCTTCAATCCATGCCTAATCCCTGTGCAAAGTAAAATAAATGTAGCTTTAATATTGTGGGAGGAGTTATCCAGAATAACAGGTCCAGAACACACATTTTGATAAAATGGCCAAGTTCAACTACCCCTCAAAATCATAGATTTTGGCCAAAATCAAAACCATGACAATATGCACATCTTCAATCCATGCCTAATCACTATGCAAAGTAAAATAAATGTAGCTTTAATATTGTGGGAGGTGTGTAAGACACATTTGATGCCCCCGCAGTTGGATATTAAACATGGACATCCAATTTCTAAGCACTTGATATAACTGCGACTTTAATACTATGGGAGGTGTTGACCGGAACAGCAGTTCCAGAACACACATTTTGATAAAATGGACAAGTTCAAATACCCCTCAAAATCACAAATTTTGGCCAAAATCAAAACCATGACAATATGCACTTCTTCAATCCATGCCTAATCACAATAGATCCAAACTGGGGGATCTAAATGTTTTGGCAAATAAAATAACTGCTTCTTTTTTGTCCCCAGCTGCATTGCAGAGTGGGGACATAGAAATGCTAGGCGTCTGTCCGTAACACTTTTTATACCCCCTCGACAAGTCGGGGGCATATTGAAGAAAAATAAATGTAGCTTTAATATTGTGGGAGGAGTTATCCGGAATAACAGGTCCAGAACACACATTTTGATAAAATGGCCAAGTTCAACTACCCCTCAAAATCA
>MJUU01049774.1:149782-202684 GCA_002080025.1 Modiolus philippinarum
GTATATTGGATCTGTCTTTTCTTTACCTGTTTCATGTCTTTGATGATTGCAGTTTGCTTTGACTCCAAGATTCATGATGCATACTCCATTTATGGTATGATCAATATATATTTTTCTTTTCTGTGTGGTACTTATGTGATGCAGGGACTATACATATATTGTCCTTGTGTAATGTCTTTGCTATTCGTGTTTTTCATTGTCTTTGGAGTATTTTTTTTATACGACCGCAAAAATTTTTGCGGTCGTATATTGGTATGGTGCTGTCGTCGTCGTCGTCGTCGTTGTCGGCGTCGTTGTCGTTGGCGTTGTCGTTGTCGTTGTCGTCGTCGTCGTCTGTAGACACTTTTGTTTTTGGTCAATAACTTTTGTTCCAGTAAATCAATCCTTATGAAATTTTAACATAATGTTCTTTGGTACAAAAGGAAGGCTTGCAGTAGTTTTGGTCATTGTGACCCCACCCGTTTTTTTAAAAGGGGCCAAAAAAGGGTTAAATTGGGTGTTTTCACATATTTGTCTGTAGAATCTTTATTATTAATTGGATTTTGATGGGGTTTCTTTCAGTGTGCTCCTGAGGAAATTTCCAATCTGTAGTATGCCAACGGATTTCACGTAGCATGTACCGTTCCCGAGATAAATGGGGCCCAAAAGGGGCGAATCCAAAAAAAATTATTTTTAAAATTTTTTATCCGATTTTGATGCAGTTTTTTTCAATGGATTGCTTATGAAAAATTAACACAGCACTCTGCTATTAGATTTTTGGTAACTCGATTGCTTACCTAGCTATGAGGGGCCAAACGGGGCCAAATTGCTAATTTGCAGATTTCCTAAAATTTTTATTTTTCATCGGATTTTGATGGGATTTTTTTCTTTAGATTCCTCTTGATATAAGCTTTCAGTAGTATGCCAAAGGATTTGTGGTAGCTCTTACCGTTTTCGACCTATAAGGGGTCGAAGGGGCCAAAACTGGAAACTTGCAGATTCCATGAAATTTTTAGTTTTCGACGGATTTCGATGGGATTTTTTTCTTAGGATTCCACTTGATATAAGCTTTCAGTAATATGGCAATGGATATGGTGTAGCTCTTACCGTTTTCGAGCTATAAGGGGTCAAAGAGGAACCATAAAGAGTCATAAGGGCTAATTTTTATTTTCCCTAGTTTGTGTCCAGCTAATTACTGGGTTATTCCCCTTATTATGTCCATGCAATTATTGTGTCAAGCTCTTTAGTATGTCCACACTCACTTTCAATTACACTTGTTCAAATTTCAGTGGTCGACATGCTGCGGTCGTATCATGCTGCGCTCGGCATAGCCCTTTATTTACTTATGGTTTTGTTCTCTCTTACTTTTGTATACTTTACCATATTTTAATATTTATTCATAAAATCTCAAAAGTTAACGATGGAGTATGGATGAGCATACAAAATAAATACATAAATTAAATACCCTCCCTCCCTCACCATTTTTTTGAAAGTCATTATCTGAGAACCAGATAATTAATTTTACATGGCCTTATGTGTTTTATTATGCCCCGCCTATGATAGTAGGGGGGCATATAGTGTTCTGGTCTGTCCGTCCGTCCCAAGTCAGGTTTACCCTCAGGTTTAAGTTTTTATGCCCCCGCCGCTAGGCAGTCGGGGGCATTAAGGTTTACTCTGATCCGTACGTCCGTACGTCCATCTTTTTGGTTTCCGGATGATAACTTGAGTATCCTGCATCGGATCAAAACCAAACTTGGTCACATGCTTACTTATCACCCAAGACAGAACCCTATCGATTTCCCGGTTGGTACTCTCAAGGTCAAGGTCACAGTTGCTAAAAATAGACTAAAATTTCAATACAATTTTGGTTTCTGGATGATAACCTGAGTATACTACATCGGATCAAAACCAAACTTGGTCACATGCTTACTTATCACTGAAGACAGAACCCTATTGATTTCCGTATTGGTACCCCCAAGGTCAAGGTCACAGTTGCTAAAAATAGACTAAAATTTCAATGAAATTTTGGTTTCTGGATGATAACTTGAGTATACTACATCAGATCAAAGCCAAACTTGGTCACATGCTTACTGAACTTTATTGGTACCAGGAAGGTCAAGGTCACAGTTGCTAAAAATAGACTAAAATTTCAATAAAATTTTGGTTTCTGGATGATAACTTGAGTATACTACATTGGATCAAAAACAAACTTGGTCACATGCTTGCTTATCACCCAAGACAGAACCCTATTGATTTCCGGGTTGGTTCCCCCAAGGTTAAGGTCACAGTTGCTAAAAATAGACTAAAATTTCAATAAAATTTTGGTTTCGGGATGATAACTAGAGTATACTACATCGGATCAAAACCAAACTTGGTCACTTGCTTGCTTATCACCCAATACAAAAGCCTATTGATTTCCAGGACTGTAGCACCAAGGTCAAGGTCACAGTTGCTAAAAATAGACTAAAATTTCAATAAAATTTTGGTTTCTGAACGATTACTTGAGTATTCTGCATCTGATCAAAACCAAACTTGGTCACTTGCTTACTTATTACTTTAGACATAATCCCATAGATTTTAGCATTGATACCCCCAAGGTCAAGGTCACAGTTGCTAAAACTTGATTAGTATTATATATAAGACTGTTTCTCAGATTATTTATTGGAACTACACATTATATCAAAACCAAACCAGTTCCATTGCCTATTTATCACAGGAGAAAGATCCTTTTTTATAATATTTGATATATATATTGTACATAGTTATGCCTTTAATAATTTAAGGGTTTTGATTGCAAGGAGGTGGGGGTATCCATGTCCCATGGACACATTCTTCCATTTTTTTTCTATGCTATAGTAATGAAACTTTGTATAAATACACATTAGGGTATAATTAAACAAAAATCATAATAAAAATTTATCCATGCTACCAACTTCATGCTTCACTTATCATGGAAAAATGGTGGGTATTATTAGGTTCACCCTTAGGTTGAAGGTTTTTTCTGTGAAGGATGTATGCTATTATCATGAATATTTGTATAAATACACATCTGAGTATAATTAAACAAAAATCACAATAAAAATTTATCCATGCTACCTACTCCATGCTTCATTGATCATGGAAAAAAGGGGGGTAGTATGAGGTTTACCCTTAGGTTGAAGTTTTTTTTTCTGTGAAGGATGTGTGCTATTATCATGAAACTTTGTATAAATATACATTAATCCGAAATCATAATAAAAATTTATTACAGTGAAACCTGTCTAAACCGAATCCTGATTAAACCGAAAACCTGTCTAAACCAAACATGATGTGAAGACCCTTTCTATCAATTTCTTTTTATTTTGAACCTGTGTAAACTGAACACCTGCCTATACCGAACAAATTCTTCAGTCCAATAGGGATTCGTTTTAGACAGGTTTCACTGTATATCCTTACTACCAACTTCATGCTTCACTGATTATGGAAAAAGGGGGATTGTATGAGATTTATCCTCAGATTTAAGTTTTTTTTCTGTGATGGATGTATGCTTTGATTATTAAACTTTGTATAAATACACATTAGGAAATAAATAAACAAAAAACATAAAAAATATTTACCCATGCCACTAACTTCATGCTTCATTCATACCTGTTAACCTCTGGAGCTGACAAAGGTGGTGATGACCCCCTTTGTGATTGGTCCTTAGGGGGTGATAATGCGTCACGACGCATGTTGAGGAAATAATAACAAGGGTTGTCAACAGAAATACTGTTATTGACTGTCTCATCATGGATGTGGTTGATATTTCTTGTGCATTTGAATATTGTCTATAGTGTAAGGTTGGCTGGTGGTACTCTGTTCTCATGTGCAGACATTATAAAGATGATTTATCTGCCTCTATGATCTGATTTTCAAACCATGAGAGCAATCACATCACATAACTTGTAATCAGTAGTCCATCTGTCAATATATAATTTAATTTTGAAGCAGTCATATGGTATGTAAGTAGAACAATATTTTGTAAAAATATAATCAGATAGGCTTTTAAACTGTTTTTATGTCTTTTTATACGACCGCAAAAATTTTGCGGTCGTATTATGGTATGGCGCTGGCGTCAGCGTCGGCGTCTGGACAGCATAACTTTGGTTCTAGTGAACGGATTGTTATCAAATTTTAGTATGTTTGTTGGCACAAACTTAAGCCCAGGTTTAAATTTCGCGTTCCCTGCCCCACCCGTTTTTGAAAAAGAGACAAAAAAGGGTTAAATTAAGTGTTTTCGTGTCTGTGGACAGCATAACTTTGGTTCTAGTTGACAGATTATTTTCAAATTTTAGTATGATGTTTCTTGGAACATTCCTGGTATACGTTGTTTTCCTTTAGTTTTTTGCCCCAACCATTTTAGAATTAGGGGCCAAAAAAGGGTTAAATTGGGTGTTTTCACATATTTGACTGTAGAATCTTTATTATTTATTGGATTTTTATGGGGTTTCTTTCAGTTTACTCCTTAGAAAATTTCCAATCTGGAGTATGCCAACAGATTTCACGTGGCATGTACCGTTCACGAGATAAATTGGGCCCTAAAGGGGCGAATTTAAAAAATTTCAATTTTTTATTTTAGTCCGATTTTGATGGAGTTTTTTCAATGGTTTCCTTATGAAAAATAACCTAGTGCTGCACCACAAGATTTTTGATAATTTGTTTCCTTTCCAAGCTATGAGGGGCCCAACAGGACCAAAATTGCAAACATATGGATTACCTAAAATTTTTATTTTTCATCAGATTTCAATTTTAGATTCCTTTCATTGTAAGCTTTCAGTAGTATGTCAACAGATTTGGTGTAGCTCTTTCCGTTTCTGAGCTATAAGGGGTCAAAGGGACCAGAATTGCAATTTTTAGAAATATGTGAAATCTTATTTTAGATCAGATTTTAATGAGATTTTTTTCTTTGGATTCCTCTCAATGTAAGCTTTCAGTAGTATGTCAACAGATTTGAAGTATCTATTACCGCTTCCAGGCTGTAAGGGGTCAAAGGGGCCAAAATTGCAATTATAACAAATATGTGAAATCTTTATTTTTCACCAGATTTTGATGGGATTTTATTCCTTGCGTTCCTCTCATTGTAAGCTATAAGTAGTATTCAATGGATTTGGTGTAGCTCATATCATTTCTGAGCTATAAGGGGTCAGAGGGGCCAAAATTGCAATTATAAGAAATATGCGAAACCCTTATTTTTCATCAGATTTTGATGGGATTTTTTCTTTGGATTATTCTCATTGTAAGCTTTAATTTTACTATTTTGGGTCCAGATAATTACCGTATCAAGCTTTTTTTGTGTCCATCTAATTACTGTGTCAAGCTGTTTACTGTGTCCAAATTTGCTCTAAATTACACTTTTTCAAATTTCAGTGGTCGACATGCTGCGGTCGTATCATGCTGCCCTCTGTGTAGCCCTTTATTATATGTTAAAATGAATTTTTATTCATAAAATAATTGCTGGAGAAGAACATGATATCTCAGAATTGTTTTAAAAATTTCGAATAGGAAAACATGAAAAAATAAAAAGGGAGGCAACCAGACGTGTTTTTGCAAATATAAAGAAATCAACCTTGTACTCGTAAAAAATCACAAAAATTAGGAGTAAAAAATAACTGACAGTATGCAAAATTCCATTTTAAGGGCATTTCATTGTCAATAATCATACAGGTGAAGCCTGATTGACCAGGTTAATTAGTTGATTCAAGTAAACATTGCCATAAGAGTGTTTATTTAACGGGAAGGCTAATCCGTTATTTGGGTCTAATTAACGCTTCAGTGTGGACAATTATGTTTTAATTAAGCACCCAATAGTCATTATTTGCGGGTTTTATATATTTTTAAGGGAATGGGGATCATTGTGGGTCAAAACTTTCGAATGGGGGTGATTTCTTTGACCTGCGCGGGTCATAGTTTTAGGCGGGTCATAATCAAATTTTTAGCTGTTTCGTGGGTGTGACCCGCTGAATGCTGGAGGGTTGACAGGTATGTTCATTGATTACGGAAGAAAGGGGAATGGTTTGACGTTTATTCATAGGTTTAAGTTTCTTTACTGTGAAGGATGTATGCTATTATCATTAAACACCCATTAAATTAATACCCATTAAATACCCATTAGGTATAATTAAACAAAAATCATAATAAAAATATATCCATGCAACCAACTTCATGCTTTACTGATCACGAAATATAGCATTGTTCAAAATAGTTGTGAGGCAGGGCATTGTGTCTGTTAGACACATATTCCGGTTCAAATTTATTTAGAATGGTTATGATTGAACAAAATCTTTTGTGTTATTTAACAAGGAATCAGCTATTTTAACCCTTTTCAAACATTAAAAGTGCCTTCTAGCTTTCCTTAATCATGTTAATATACATGTGTATCTCAATGCTGTTCCAGAAATAAGTGTATGGGGGTCAGAATGCACCTTAATTAAACTCTGATGGGTTTGGCTTGTGGGTATATTGGAGACTTGCAGTGAAGAAATAATTGGATAAAGGGGTTATTTTTAAAATTTTATACAGTTTTGGGTCTTTTTAAAAAGTGCCTTCCTACCCCCTTATTCAATTTTACTCATTCAGACTTGTTAGTATAAAAATGATATTTGGCAATTTTGTTCACTCAGTCAATGTTTTTGAAATTACATATAAGAAAAAGAAGGGAAACGGGGAATGTGTCAAAGAGACAACGACCCTAAGGGGAGCAATAACAACTCAAAGCCACCATAAGATCTTCAATGAACGGTGAGGAAACCCCACATCCAACGGTAGGTCGGAGTTGGCCCCTAAATAAAAGAGTAATCAAGTTCAGCGAAATGAGCTTAGCGAAATATACTTATTTGTTTTTTTTTTCAAACTTAAGGAATTTCCTTAAAATTTAATTAGTTAAACTAGCATGGTGTTCACGACCCTCAAAGTAGTAAAAATTGCTGGAAAGTAGGGTACATAAATCTTAAGAGATCGAGGGAAAAAACCTTCATGAAAACTGACAAACACTACTTTGTGCTTCTTTAAAAGCTTCCAACTTCCTTCAAAAGAATTTGGTCATATAATTTAACTCATTATTTGAAAAGGGACAGGCTTTTCAAATTCCACTTATTCAAACCAGAATGAAATATTTCAAATCAAAAAAGATAACTGTTGTATTGAAGTGAGTTCAGTTCCTACTTGCATGTGTAAGTGCATATCTACAGTTTAAATGATGTTTATTTTTTAGGACTATGTATTTTCACTTTTGACTGGATATTGTGACCCTCCAGCTGGTGTTGATCTACCAGAAGATACACATTACAATCCATACTTCTATGGTGGAGCTATTGCCATGGCAGAGGCTCTTTATACTGACATAATAGAGTACTCGGATGGTAAGTATAGTAAGAATTCTAAATGTTACTCCAATTATATCCAATTTCATTGGACAATGTCATGAAAAACAAAAAGAGTTATATCTCCATAAACAAATAAATCTGCTCCAAGTAAAAGGGAAGTTAATGATGATGTCAAATACAGAGATGTCACTTGTTTTACTTTATTGAATTATGAGAAATAAAAGTAATATTGGAGGAATTTATCTATGATAACCAGCTTTTCACTCAGTTATTATGATCATAGCCCGTAGTGTTTTTATACAGTTTGTGAGTTAATAAGATGCATTTACACATAGAATAACTTCTCCAGAATAACATTTTCTTCCTTGATTAAGAAGGAGGAAGAAGAGTAAAATTCTGGAATCAGTTGAAGTTTTCCTTTGTATGACACCAAAGTTATAATTACAAAAGGGCTACTTGATGAAAATACCCACAATAAACCATCGGAGTACTCTTTAGTTTTGTTGATGACTTTCATGTATTGACAATCTAATTAGTCCCCTACCGGCCTCGCCGAAGGGGACTTTAGGTTTGCACTCCGTCAGTCAGTCCGTCGGTCAGTCCGTCGGTCAGTGAGTCTGTCACACTCAGTTTTCCTGACTTTTTTCCCATACTATAAGAGATATTCATTTAATATTTGGTATGTAAGTCTACCACCATAAGTTAAAGATCAAGTTCGAGTTTGGTTCCGGTTCATTGATTTTGGACAGAGTTATGGGCCTTTGACATAGAAAATTGTGCTAAAATATAGGTTTTCCGGACTTTTTTTCTAAACCGTTCCAGATATGAAGCTAATATTTGCCATGAGAGTCTACCGTTATGAGTTACAGAGCAAGTTCCAGTTTGTTTCCGGCCCATTGATTTTGGACGTAGTTATGGGCCTTTGACTTAGAAAATTGTGGTAAAATATAGGTTTTCCAGACTTTTTTTCTAAACCGTTCCAGATATGAAGATAATATATGCTATGTGAGTCTACCACTATGAGTTACAGATCGAGTTTGGTTCTGGTCCATTGATTTTGGACGGAGTTATTGGCCTTTGACTTAGAAAATTTTGGTAAAATATAGGTTTTCCGAATTTTTTTTCTTAACTGTTCAGATATTAAGCTAATATTTGTTATGTGAGTCTAGCACTATGAGTTACAGATCAAGATTGAGTTTGGTTCAGGATCATTGATTTTGGATGGAGTTATGGGCCTTTGATTTAGAAAATTTTGGTAAAATATAGGTTTTCCAGACTTTTTTTCTAAACCGTAACAGAAATGAAGCTTACATTTGCCATGTGAGTCTAGCACTATGAGTTACAGATCTAGTTTGAGTTTAGTTCACGATCATTGATTTTGGACGGAGTTATGGGCCTTTTGCTCAGTAAACTTTTTTTCTTTAACTATTTTTGCTTGTATAACAAAGAATTATTCCACCGGTAGGGGACCTCTGTATTGCCTTGCAATACGATCCACACTTGTTTATTGTATTAAGGATTAAATTATCTGTAATTATCAATTTCCTTCTAAGATTTTGTTCTGTAGCGGCCATGTTTTAAGTTTTGGCATTAAATCATGCTATTTTATGGCCTAAAGGTCGATATTTTTTTCCTAAAAATCCTGGGCTCGACCTTTCTGCCGTTTCGACCTATCTGATATCAAATCAAAATTTTCTCGCCTGAAAAAATTAGTACAGACGTCTATTTGGTATGCCAGAAGATTCTATGACCTGATTTTTTGTTCCTGATATTGCTATTAAATCATTTCAAATCTCAATATTGCAATAAAAAACAGTTAATGTTGTTTATTGTTTTGTGTTTTGCACACTCGCAAAGCAGGAAGTGTTTGTTGGGTTATAATTACAATTAAAGTCGGAACAACTATGAATCGGTTACGGTTCTTCAGGGTTGCATTTCTGACTGAATATTTTTATTTTTGAAGAAAGTTTCTGCAGTATTTAAAGCATTTGATTAATATTTAACAATTAGGGACATCAATTATCCATCCGTATTGGCTTAACTGATACAAGGATTTGCTAATTGTACCTGTACATCTGTACAAAGAACAATAACTCTTACACTTAATGTTTGCACATGCGTACAGGTAAAAACATGGCGAGGTCAGGAAATTAACGTGTGCTGTCATAATTTTACTACTTCAATCTTTTGAATGAATTATTTTTATGGAAAATTAAATATTCGCGTCAATGAAATGGATCATGGCTTGGGGGATAAAATTGGACCTAATTAGTGAATAACCCCTGGACATGTCAAGCCATCAACACAGCTTGTTGACATCTTTATGGCTTCCCTGGATAAACATTAATCAGTGATTAAATCATTACGCCAGTAAACTGACAATCTATAATGAGTTTGACAACAGTTTAATTGAGATTCCCAAGGCTGAACAATATAAATTGTTATGAAAAGGAAATGACAAAATAAACAATTTATGAACATCGCTGTATTTAATTTTATTTATTTTCATAACCAAAAAAAAAAAAAGATTGTATTAATAATAATAATCATTGAAATCAGCTAGTACAACATAAATTATAAACAATTTAAACAGTGGACAGAGCTTATACTTACCAATACTTACTTTCAAGAAATCGTCGGCTGTCGACCTATACGGCGCCCTCGACCTAACCGAGAACGGATCCAAAATTTTCCCCTAAAATAGGCCCTTCGACCTATATTAAGCCGTAAAATACGGTAGGAACATTATCTTATTATAAAAAAAAATCAGTTCAGCAATTTAAGAAAACGAGAATAGCGAATTCAATCATTTGTTTTTTGTGAGGTAGGTGACAGTTCAGTTGTAACTTGCTCTAACACCAAAGGTTTGTTGAAATTTAGCATGATATTTTGTACATCAGAGTTGTAATAAATACTAAAACATAGAATGACAATACCTCAATGTACTTTGGTCTACAGTATTATTAGATCAAACAAAAATGTTTACAATTTATTGAGTTACATTTACTTTTTTTAATAGACATTCTTTGTGAATTAATTAGGTACTCCAGCAACAAAGAGCCAGCTTGCTAAAGACGTATCAACATTTTTATTATGGACCTCAGAACCTGAACATGATTACAGGAAGAAAGTAGGAGCAAAGGTATGTATCACTATTGTATTGAAATAAGTTAGCATTCACATGAGGCAATCAGTCCACTTGTCCATTGGGAAAAACGATTTATTTTGTCATAACTTCATTTTCAATTTCCAAACAAAAATGTTAAAATGATGAAATTGCTTTATCAATTTCAAAATTACAATAGTTTTTTCTCAATACGGAATTTTATACCACAAATTACTGAACAATTGATGAAAATATTGAGTTTCTACAAGGTATTTTTCTGCCATTTGGATAACACTGATCATTTGACAGTATGAATTCTTCTGTAATTAAAAAATTCAGAGAAAAAAGTTACTGATGTGTATTATTAGGAGAAAATGAAAAAAAAAAATACATGCATTAAGAATAATTTCAATATCCAGGACAGAGAAAAGGTGTATTATCAGTATTAATGAAAGTTATATTAATTCTCAAATCATCTTCAACCTTAATACTATTTTATACTCAAGCTTTGTAACTGTTGAGGATCAGGAATTGGACTGTGGTAAAGGTGGATCCACTAACAATGAAATCTGTTTGATAGGAAGATCAAATAATTTATGAATTAAAGGAACTTATACTTGTCACCAACAAACATGTTGACATTTCACTGTTACATTAAATTTGTAATCAACTCTTCATAAGCATTTCTTAGTAAAACAACTAATAACATTAATGTGAAAAAATATAAAAGGAAACACCTGCAATAGCTGGAAATTATTATCAAAGAAAACCATCTTTAAGTAAACGTCACAAGAAAAAGACAAAACTTAAACAATGATAGAAACTTGGGCACTAACAAAAGCCAGTGACAGGGTTAAACCGTTTCATTGGTACCCTTACCTCTGTATAGTATAATAAACATAAGAATAAAACCTAATTCAGGTAGATTACTAACTTTGAAACCATTATCTTGAAAAAGAAAGAATGAGAAAGACAGGTCAAGGAGTGCTCATTGCTAATATGCTGGCAAGCTCAGGGAGACTAGTCTGCCTGTCAAACAGTATTTATTTTCGCAAAGTATCACATTTTCAGATTGATATTTTTATCATTGGTTACTGATTTGATTCAGAGTACTTGGGTACAATTAAAAATGGATTCAAGTTGTTTTTGATTCTAGTTAACTCATTTTCAGGCTTTTTCTGAAATTACATACATTGTAGCCTTTGTATTGTTTCTACCAAATTATCATAACTCCCAAAACAACATTTTTGGAAAAAAAAGTTGTTTCAGAGCCATTGGTTTTGTTTGTCATTGAAAGTGTTATAAATTCTGCAAATTTTATGAACAATTTAAATGAAAGACTTATTTTTTTGTAATGATGACAATTAGTATAGCTGTTAGTCAATTTATGTTGGTCATTGGCTTGTCCTTGTCTTCTTATAAAATTTTAGTTTCTTGATATTTGGGTTATTGGATGTGGTTTGTTTCCATTGATTTATTCACTTTTTTACCTTTTCGGGCCATTTAGGGCTTACTATATGGTGTGAGGTTCCTCACTGTGTTGAAGACCATATGGTGACCCCTAGATGTTTTGTTTTTTGTTTTTTGTCGTTTTAACCTGGATATGGGATGTTGTCTCCTTGACATTTACTCCATTTCCTTTCTTTTTCATATTTATGATGGGATTTGCTTGATGTTTATGGTGATTTTTTTCTTTTCAGGCAATGGCTGTACTGACAATTTTACTGATTGCTTCATATTATGCTAAACGTCATTCTCATAGCGCTGTCAAAACAAAAAAGATCCTGTACAAACCACGGTAACCTCAAGACAGAAGTAGACAAAAGACTTATTTCTGTTGATATGTGATGAATATTTATTTGTGAAAGCTAAACTGTATACAACTTGGTCTGCCATCTTATCTGTATGTAAAAGTCATTCTGTTCTGTGGAGTTAAAAAAATATGCCAGAAGATTTACAGTAAAGTGTTAGGTTTTATTTGAACTGTTGTGTTTGTCTTATTGCTAAATAGTAAAATAAAATAATTTTTACTGTAATTGAATAAAAAAGAAATTTCCAAGTTTAATCACAAATAGATCCAGGATTTTGGAAAGGGGATCCATAAACTGCAAAAAAATATTTCATTTTCTCATACATAGACATGATAAATAAAAAAATACCGAAGTTACTGTTAATTTATTTTCTGCTTATGCGCATTTCAACAACTTATGTCTCATCAGTGCAGATCAAACCAAACCATTTGGAAGTCCATTAACTGAAAAACTGTGTAAGAGCTGATAGAGAACATTAATAATCAAAAGGGTCTAAATAGAAAAGCCAAATTCAGCTAAGGACAGAGCTATGCATGAGGGAGATACTCCTTAGTTTTAAACAAAATTTAGTACAATTTAGATATTACATGATTCAATAAAGTCGGTGTTCGGGTCAGCACCGAAGTACTGACTACTGGGTTGGTGTAAAATCAAGGTTTTATACTGATTAATACTGAATTCCCTCACCAGGTTTTATTTCCTTGGGGGTTAAGATGGTTATGCTCCCTTGGGTCTGCCACCAATATCTGTAATATACAAGGTAATGTCATGCAAACAGAATGCATGACTATGGCAACCATCAGAGTATTGATATAGTTTGGAGTATATGGACAAATTTGACACATTTCATAAATTAAATAATAGTCTTGTGGATTAATGTTAATGTTGACATATAATAATGGCCCTATTTTGGGGCATTTTGTCAGAAAGAATGTGATTTTATGCATACTTGAACTTATTTGTGACTTTCAGTTGTGTTGGTTCCTTGCTTTGAATATACCTTAAAAGTATTGAATATTTTAGTAAATTGTTGGAAATTGCTCTCTAAGCTTGATTTATCCATTTATTAACATCTTCAGACTTTATTTACATTCGACAGTATGCAGAATTCCCTTACATTTAGGCTATAATGATTGAAACTCAGAAAATCTTAAATCACAATTGACTGCAGTGCTGCCAGAAGAATATAAATCTAGTGAAGTGGCAGTTTCAAATAGGCTTTACCTTTTCAGATTAGTATAAAGTGATTGATAAATAATTTCTATTGTTGGTTGATAATTATGAAACGTGATTTTGTTGTGGATTACATGTACAGTTCATCAATAACAACAAACACTTTGGCTATTGTGTCCTTTATTACAATTTACAGATCATCAATAACACTACACTTAGGACAGTATGTTCTCTATAATGCTAGATAGATAAAAAATACCTGCAACAACTTTGGACAATGTGTCATGTATAAGAAGATAGATCATTATTAACAACACATCCTCTATAACACAGGAAAGATCATAATAAACAAGTGTGGATCGTATTGCAAGGCAATACAGAAGTCCCCTACCGCTGAAATAATTCAGTATACCAGCAAAAATAGTTAAAGAAAAGTTTTCCGAGCCAAAGGTCCATAACTTCATCAAAAATCAATGGACCCAACCCATACTCGAACTTGATCTGTAACCCATAGTGGTAGACATAGCAAATATTAGCTTCATATCTGAAACGGTTTAGAAAAAAAGTCTGGAAAACCTATATTTTACCAAAATTTTCGAAGTCAAAGGCCCATAACACTGTCCAAAATCAATTGATCGGAACCAAACTCGAACTTGATCTGTAATTCATGCTGGTAGACTCACATAACAAATATTAGCTTCATATTTGGAACAGTTTAGAAAAAAAGTCCGGAAAAACTATATTTTACAAAAATCATTGAAGTCAAAGGCCCATAACTCCGTCCAAAATCAATTGACTGGAACCAAACTCGAACTTGATCTGTAACTCATGCTGGTAGACTCACATAACAAATATTAGCTTCATATTTGGAACAGTTTAGAAAAAAAGTCTGGAAAACCTACATGTATATTTTACAAAAATTATCTAAGTCAAAGGCCCATAACTCCGTCCAAAATCAATGGACCGGAACCAAACTTAAACTTGATCTGTAACTCATAGTGGTAGACTCATATAACAAATATTATCTTCATATCTGGAACGGTTTAGAAAAAAAATCCGGAAAACCTATATTTTACCAAATTTGTCTAAGTTAAAGGGCCATAACTCCGTCCAAAATCAATGAACCGGTACCAAACGCAAACTTGATCTGTAACTCATGGTGGTAGACTTACATACCAAATATTAGATAAATATCTCTTATAGTATAGGAAAAAGGTCCGGAAAACTGAGTGTGACGGACAGACTGACGGAGTGCAAACCTAAAGTCCCCTTCGGCGAAGCCGGTAGGGGACTAATAACCACTTTGGACAATATATCCTCTATAATTCTAGACAGATCATAGATAACAACTACACTCTGGACAATATATCTTCTATAACGCTTGATATATAATAAATAACAACCACTTTGGACAATATGTCTTTTAGTACACTGGAAGGATCATAAATATCTTAACTTTGGTCAATATGTCCGGACTGACACCAGATAGATAATAAACAACAATATTACTTTGATGATACTTCCTATAACACTGGATAGATGATAAATTATGACAACAGTTTACACAATATGCCCTCTATAACAAAGAACAACCACACTTTGGACAATGTGTCCTATAAAGCTGGAAACAACGGCAGTAGAATGGGATGTGATATTTACAAAAATCAAAGTTCATAGACATGGCAAAAAACTTGAATACAGAAAAACAAGGACAAAGACATGAAACAGCCACAGAGTATGGAAATAAAAAAGACAACATTCAGAGCTAAGGCACTCATAGTGTGAACTCCCATGAAAAGCGGGAGTGACATTAGGTGTTCCAGAAGGGTAAGCACGCCCTGCTTTGCTAGTGACACGTCACACTATCAGTGAGTCGATTCAGGGTTTAGTAAAAATTTAGTCAAAGCCAGTTATGTAAAATCCGTTGGATAATAAATAGCACTTTTACTTTTGGCAATATATCCTCTATACAGCTTGATAGATCATAAAAAAATCTTCATCCAAAGCTGATTACTGTTGGAGAGTGTATAAAAACACAATCAACCAATGGAGAGCATGTACTCCATAAATTTAAATTGTCAAAAGCAGTTGCTCTTTGGACATCATCTCAATAGACAAGAACAATTGCTCTTCAAAACAATATATCAACTATAAAGGTATGTAGAAAACAACCATCTAAATAGCAACATATTAGTTTTAAAGGTATGCTGATGATCAAAAGTTACACACTCAGCTGAATCTGCAATATAATAATACCTAGATATATGTCCTCTTTCAGGAAAGTAAACAAAGGGCAGCTATTATGTAATAACATTTCCTCTATTTAGTCGCACCTTGAGAAGTATGTCTTCTATAAATCTGTAAAGACAATCAAAATGATCAGGTCTTAAGACAACGTAACTCCTTTACTAGCAAGCTATAGCTAGATGAGCAATAAAAAAATGATCCTTGGTCATATCTTCTTTAAAGCATGACGCACAATTAACTACAGTCACATCTTGGAACAACAACACATTCAAGATGCAGCTTAGTTGTGATTAAGGGTTTAAAAACAACAATTTATAGACAGAATGCCCTAAATATAAAACTATACAGAACAATCACTCTATGGGATATCTGCTCTTTTCATATAAATATTTCCCGATAGTCAATAAACAACAATCACTCTGGACAACATATCTGCCTGACAGTCAATAAACATCTCACTGGACAACATATCCTCTTGCCACACAGTCAATTAACAACAATTACTCTAGACAACCT
Organism: Modiolus philippinarum; assembly: GCA_002080025.1. Classification (NCBI taxonomy): domain Eukaryota; kingdom Metazoa; phylum Mollusca; class Bivalvia; order Mytilida; family Modiolidae; genus Modiolus; species Modiolus philippinarum. Next base: position 165,955 of record MJUU01049774.1, read on the forward strand.
ATCCTCTGTGCCTGACAGTCAATAAACAGCAGTCACTCTGGACAACATGTCCTCTGTGTCTGACAGTCAATAAACAATCAATTTTGACAACACATCCTGTGTGCCTGAAGTTCAATCAACAACAATCACTGGACAAGTGAATTCCGCTCAAACCGGTGCTAGGGCTGTCTTGAACTGACTATAAGGTAGGAGCGTTTTCTCTTTGTTTATGGCGTCATGGTGACTTCAAGATGAAGAACAAATATTATAGAGTTGTTCCATTTGCTTAGTCTTCCCATGTGTTTATAGGGATTTTGTCCCATGCACACTTACCCCATATCCCTTTATTTGTTCATGACTCTGCAGCATATTCTTTCATCCTGACAATTAACATTTATAGCCTATCCTCTGTGCCTGAGAGTCAATAAACAATGATCACTCTGGACAACATGTTCTCTGTCTGACAGGCAATTAATAAATCTGTTTAACAAATCATCTGCGCCTGACGGTCAATAAACAATTACTTTTGACAACATATCCTTTGAACCTGGCGGTCAGTAAACCATCATCACTCTAGACAACTTATCCTCTGTGCCTGACAGTAAATAAACAGCTATCATCCTGGAAAACAAATCCACTGTTTCTGACGGTCAATAACAATCACCCTAAGCAACAAATCCTCTGTGTCCGACAGACAATAAACAACAATCACACTGCACAACATGTCCTCTGTACCTGAGTCAATAAACACCCATCTCTATGGACAACACTATGCACAACATATTTATTAGGGCCCCGCCATGAAATAGTAATCAGCCTGTCCGTCCGTCCGTCAGTGTTTTCTATGTCGTACAATAACTCAAGATTGCTTTGACCGTTTTTTATGATTTTTTTACTCAAAGTTTAACTTGACCAAAGGAAGCTCCCTTTCGTTTTTGAGGAAAATCGAAAAAATGATTTTTGGGAAAAAAACCTGGTTTTTACATCAAAAAGTGCATATTTTGAGAATTAGGTCTATGTCGTATGATTACTTCAGATTGCCTTCAAGGATTTGAATGATTTTGATATTCAAGGTTGTTCTTGACCAAAGGAAGCCCCCTTTCATTTTTGAGGAAAATCGAAAAAATTATTTTTGGGAAAAAACTTTGTTTTTATATCAAAAAGTGCATATTTTGAGAAATAGCTCTATGTCATACGATAACTTAAGATTACTTCAGGGATTTGAATAATTTTGATACTCAAGGTTGTTCTTGACCCAGACATGATTATTTTCCTATTTAAATAGGAATTCCTATTTTTGTCTCGCCCGCGACGAAAGGCGCGGAAAGCGAGACATATGCGTACAAAGTATGACGGCGGCGGCGACGGCGGCGGCGTAAACTTTCATGTTAAGTTTTTGTGATTAGGTCACTTTCTCAGTAACTATAAGTGTTAGGTCAATGATATTTGGTACACAGGTGGGTCTTGAGTAGTACATGACAGTCTGCTATATGGCTTTTGTCTGCGACCTCAATTTCACGGTCCAGTGAACATGTTAAGTTTTTGTGCTTAGTTTAGTTTCTCAGTAACTATAAGTGGTAGGTCAATGATATTTGGTATACAGGTGGGTCTTGAGTAGTACATGACAGTCTGCTATATGGCTTTTGTCTGTGACCTCAATTTCACGGTCCAGTGAACATGTTAAGTTTTTGTGCTTAGTTTAGTTTCTCAGTAACTCTAAGTGGTAGGTCAATGATATATGGTATGTAGATTGGTCTTAGGTAGTACATGACAGTCTGTCATATGGCTTTTGTCCTTGACCTCAATTTCATGGTCTAGTAATCATGTTAAGTTTTTATGATTAGTTTAGTTTCTCAGTAACTGTAAGGGGTAGGTCAATGATATTTGGTTTATATGTTGGTTTTGCATAGTACATGACAGTCTGCTATATGGCTTTTGTCTGTGACCTCAATTTCATGGTCCAGTGATTATGTTAAGTTTCCTAGTATCTATTAATGTAAGTTCAATAATATTTGACATGTGGGTTTGTCTTAGATGGAAGATGACAGCCTGTGATTTGGCTTTTGTCCTTGACCTCATTTTCATGGTCTAGTGAACATGTTTGGTTTTTCAGTATCTATCAGTGGTAGATCATTAATATTTTGAATTTTGGGTTTTATGTGACAGTCTGCTATGTTGCTTTTGTCAGTTAATCTAATTTCACAGTCTAGTGAACATGTTAAGTATTCTGATTTAGGCAGTTTGAGTTTTCACATCAATTTTGCAATCAAGCAGGGACGGGCGAGACATCAATTTGGGTCCACACTTGTTTTGATACAGAACATAATTTCAAAAGTTGTTCAGTTTTGTAGAACCAGCAAGAAAATGATGTTTTCACAGGACTAGCCCCCTATTTCCTATTTTTAGGCAGTTTTTCCTATTATTTCATATTTGGACAAAATCATGTCTGTTGACCAAAGGAAGCTCCCTTTCATTTTTGAGGAAAATCGAAAAATGATTTTGGGAAAAAACTTGGTTTTTACATCAAAAAGTGCATATTTTGAGAAATAGCTCTATGTCATACGATAACTTAAGATTACCTTCAGAGATTTGAATGATTTTGATACTCAAGGTTGTTCTTGACCAAAGGAAGCTCCCTTTACATTTTGAGGAAAATTGGAAAATTATTTATGGGAAAAAACTTGGTTTTTAAATGAAAAAGTGCATATTTTGAGAATTACCTTTTATGTCGTATGATTACTTAAGATTGCCTTCAGTGATTTGAATGATTTTGATACTCATAGTTGAACTTGACCAAAGGAAGCTCCCTTTCGTGTTTTTAGGAAAATTCGAAAAACACTTCTGATGGAAATACTTTGTTTTTATTTGAAAAAGTGCATATTTTGAAAATTAGCTCTATGTCGTACAATAAATTAAGATTGCCTTCAGGAATTTATATGATTTAGATATGTTTTGATTTGATCTGAACAGATGAGACATAAGTTGTCAAAACAGCCATATATACAGAAACTATATTTACAATAACTTGGGATTTTGTTATCTATGTTTTTTCCCAAAAATTGTTTTATAATTTCCATGAAATTCCACAATCAGGTTTTAGGACACACAAGGGGGCGGGGGCCCTTTCCGACTTTGTCAGTATTCTAGTCTCTTTTCATGGCAGTATGTTAACAGTAATGACTCAGGACAACATATCATCTGTGCCCAAGAGTCAATAACCAATTATCACTCTGGACAACATGTCCTCTGTGTCTAACAGGAAATTAATTATAATTCTGGAAAACGTATCCTTTGTGCCCGACGTTCAATAAACAATCACTCTGTACATCATATCCTTTGTGCCTGACAGTCAATAAACAAGAATCACTCTGGACAACATATAATCTGTGCCTGACAGTCAGAAAACAATGATCATTCTGGACAACATATCCATAGTGCCTGACAGTCAAAGTAAACAACACTCACCCTAGACAACATATCCTCTGTGCCTGACTGTCAATAAACAATAATCACTCTTGACAACACATCTTTTGTAACAGACAGTCATTGAACAACAATCACTCTGGACAAAATATTTTCTGTAACTGAGAGTTAATTAATAATAATCACTCTGGACAATATATCCTCTTTGCCTGAGGGTCAATAAACAACCATCACTCTGGACAAAATATTTTCTGAGCTTGACGTTCAGTAAATAACCATCACTTTGGACAACATATCCTCTGTGCCTGACGGTCAATAAACAACTATCACCCTTGGCAACATATCCTCTGTGTCCAATAGTCAATAAATAACAAACACCCTCGACAACATATCCCTTCGTCTGACGGTCAATAAACAATAATTACACTGAACAACATATCCTCTTTCTTAACAGTCAATAAACAACAATCACTCTGCACAACATAACTCTGCCTGACAGTCAATAAACAGGAATCAGCCTGGGGAACATATCCTCTATGCCCGACAAACAATAAACAACAATCAACTCTGCTTGACAGTCAATTGATAATTATCACCCTGGACAACATATACTGGACAACATCGTCAATAAACAACAATCACTCTGGACAACAACCATCACAACTGACAACATATCCTCTGTGCTTAACGGGCAATAAACAATAATCACTGTGAACATTATATCCTCTTTGCCCGACGGACAAAAACACTAATCACTCTACCCAACATGTCCTCTGTACCTGACAGTCAATAAACAACAATTAACCCGGAAAACATATCCTCTTGCCCGACAATCAATAAACAACTATCACTCTGGACAACATATTCTCTATGCCTGATGGTCAATTAACAACAATCACTCAGGACAACAACCATCACTCTTAGACAACATATCCTCTGTGCCTAACGGCCAATAAACTACAACCTCTTTGGACAACATATCCTCTGTGCCCGAAAGATATTTAATAACAAACACTCTGCACAACATGTCCTCTGCACTTGACAGTCAATAATTGTAAACAATTATCAATCTAGACAACATTTCCTCTTGCCCGACAATCAATAAACAACAATCACTCTGGACAACATATCCTCTGTGCCTGACAGTCAATTAACAACAATCATTCTGGACAACAACCATTACTCTTAGACAATATATACTCTGTGCCTAACGGCCAATAAACAACATCAACACTCAGGACAACATATCCTCTGTGTCCGACAGTCAATAAACAACAATCACTCTGGACAACAACATCCTCTGTGCCTAAAGGCCAATAAACAACTATCACTCTGGACAACATATCCCCTGTGTCTGACAGTCAATAAACAACAATCACTCAGGACAACAACCATCACTCTTAGTCAACATATCCTCTGTGCCTAACGGCCAATAAACTACAACCTCTTTGGACAACATATCCTCTGTGCCCGAAAGATAATTAATAACAAACACTCTGCACAACATGTCCTCTGCACTTGACAGTCAATAATTGTAAACAACAATCAATCTAGACAACATTTCCTCTTGCCCGACAATCAATAAACAAGAATCACTCTGGACAACATCCTCTGTGCCTGACAGTCAATTAACAACAATCATTCTGGACAACATCCATCACTCTTAGACAATATATACTCTGTGCCTACGGCCAATAAACAACATCCACACTCTGGACAACATATCCTCTGTGTCTGACAGTCAATAAATAACAATCACTCTGGACAACATATCCTCTGTGCCTAAAGGCCAATAAACAACGATCACTCCGGACAACATATCCCCTGTGCCTGACAGTCAATAAACAACAATCACTCTGGACAACATATCCTCTGTGCCTAAAGGCCAATAAACAACAATCACTGCACAACATATCCTCTGTGCCTAACCACCAATAAACAACAACCACTCTAGACAACATATCCTCTGTGTCTGACAGTCAATAAACAATTATCACTCTGGACAACATATCACCTGTGCCTAAAGGCCAATAAACAACAATCACTGCACAACATATCCTCTGTGCCTAAAGGCCAAAAAACAACAACTACTCTAGACAACATATCCTCTTTGTCTGACAGTCAATAAACAATTATCACTCTGGACAACATATCACCTGTGCCTAAAGGCCAATAAACAACAACCACTCTGGACAACATATCCTCTGTGCTTGACAGTCAACAAACAACAATCACTCTTGACAACATATAATCTGTGTCTGATAGTCAATAAACAACAATCACTCTGGAACATATTCTCTGTGCCTAAGGGCCAATAAACAACAATCACACTGCACAACATATCCTCTGTGTCCAACGGCAAATTAATATAACCACTCTGGACAACATATCCTCTGTGTCCAACGGCCAATTAACATAACCACTCTGGACAACATGTTCTCTGTGTCTGACAGTCAATAAACAACTATTATTCTGGACAACATATTCTCTGTGCCTAAGGCCAATAAACAACAATCACTATGCATAACATATCCTCTGTGCCTAACGGCCAATAAACAACAACCACTCTGTACAACATATCCTCTGTGTCTGACAGTCAATAAACAACAATAATCTTGACGACATATCCTCTGTGCCTAACGACCAATAAACAACAATCACTCTGGACAACATACCCTCTGCCTAACGGCCAATAAACAACAATAACTCTCCAAAATATATACTCTGTATCTGTCAGTCAATAAACAACAATCACTCTGGACAACATATCCTCTGTGCCTAAAGACTAATAAACAACAATCACTATGCACAACATATCCTCTGTGCCTCACGGCCAATAAACAGCAACCACTCTGTACAACATATCCTCTGTTTCTGAAGTCAATAAACAACAATCAATCCGGACAACATATTCTCTATGCCTGATGGTCAACTCTGGACAACAACCATCACTCGTAGACAACATATCCTCTGTGCCCAACAGCCAAAAAAAAACAACAAACACTCTAGGCAACATATCCTCTGTGCACGAAAGATAATTAATAACAATCACTCTGTACAGCATGTCTTCGGTACTTGACAGTCAATAAACAACAATCATTCTGGACAACATATCCTCTGTGCCTAAAGACATATTAAACAACAACCACTTTGGACAACATATCCTCTCTGCCTAACGGCCAATAAATAACAATAACTCTGCACAAGATATCATCTGTGTCTGAGAGTCAATAAACAACAATCACTCTGGACAACATATCATTTGTAACTAAAAGCCAATAAACAACAATCACTCTGCACAACATATCCTCTGTACCTAACGGCTAATAAAAAACAACCACTCTAGACAACATATCCTCTGTGTATGACAGTCAATAAACAATTATCACTCTGGACAGCATATCCTCTGTGCCTAAAGGCACATAAACAACAATCACTATGCACAACATATCCTCTGTGCCTGACAGTCAATAAACAACAATCACTCAGGACAACAACCATCACTCTTAGTCAACATATCCTCTGTGCCTAACGGCCAATAAACTGCAACCTCTTTGGACAACATATCCTCTGTGCCCGAAAGATAATTAATAACAAACACTCTGCACAACAGGTCCTCTGCACTTGACAGTCAATAATTGTAAACAACAATCAATCTAGACAACATTTCCTCTTGCCCGACAATCAATAAACAACAATCACTCTGGACAACATATCCTCTGTGCCTGACAGTCAATTAACAACAATCATTCTGGACAACATCCATCACTCTTAGACAATATATACTCTGTGCCTAACGGCCAATAAACAACATCCACACTCTGGACAACATATCCTCTGTGTCTGACAGTCAATAAATAACAATCACTCTGGACAACATATCCTCTGTGCCTAAAGGCCAATAAACAACGATCACTCCGGACAACATATCCCCTGTGCCTGACAGTCAATAAATAACAATCACTCTGGACAACATATCGTCTGTGCCTAAAGGCCAATAAACAACAATCACTATGCACAACATATCCTCTGTGCCTAACAGCCAATAAACAACAACCACTCTAGACATTATATCCTCTGTGTCTGACAGTCAATAAACAATTATCACTCTGGACAACATATCGGCTGTGCCTAAAGGCCAATAAACAACAATCACTATGCACAACATCTCCTCTGTGCCTAACGGCCAATAAACAACAACCACTCTGGACAACATATCCTCTGTGTCTGACAGTCAATAAACAACAATCACTCTGGACAACATATCGTCCGAGCCTAAAGGCCAATAAACAACAATCACTATGCACAACATATCCTCTGTGCCTAACGGCCAATAAACAACATTCACTCTGTACAACATATCCTCTGTGCTTGACAGTCAACAAACAACAATCACTCTGGACAACATATAATCTGTGTCTGATAGTCAATAAACAACAATCACTCTGGAACATATTCTCTGTGCCAAAAGGCCAATAAACAACAATCACACTGCATCATATATCCTCTGTGTCCAACGGCAAATTAACATAACCACTCTGCACAACATATCCTCTTTGTCCAACGGCCAATTAACATAACCACTCTGGACAACATGTTCTCTGTGTCTGGCAGTCAATAAACAACTATCATTCTGGACAACATATTCTCTGTGCCTAAGGCCAATAAACAACAATCACTATGCATAACATATACTCTGTGCCTAACGGCCAATAAACAACAATCACTCTGTACAACATATCCTCTGTGTCTCACAGTCAATAAACAACAATCACTCTGGACGACATATCCTCTGTACCTAACGACCAATAAACAACAATCACTCTGGACAACATACCCTCTGCCTAACGGCCAATAAACAACAATCACTCTGCAAAATATATACTCTGTATCTGTCAGTTAATAAACAACAATCACTTTGGACAACATATCCTCTGTGCCTAAAGGCCAATAAACAACAATCACTATGCACAACATATCCTCTGTGCCTCACGGCCAATAAATAGCAACCACTCTGTACAACATATCCTCTGTTTCTGGCAGTCAATAAACAACAATCACTCTGGACAACATATTCTCTATGCCTGATGGTCAACTCTTGACAACAACCATCACTCGTAGACAACATATCCTCTGTGCACAACAGCCAAAAAAACAAACACTCTAGGCAACATATCCTCTGTGCACGAAAGATAATTAATAACAATCACTCTGCACAACATGTCTTCTGTACTTGACAGTCAATAAACAACAATCATTCTGGAAAACATATCCTCTGTGCCTGATGATCAATTAACAAGAATCATTCTGGACACCAACCATCACTCTTAGACAACATATCCTCTGTGCCTAAAGACATATTAAACAACAACCACTTTGGACAAGATATCCTCTGTGCCTAACGGCCAATAAATAACAATAACTCTGCACAACATATCCTCTGTGTCTGAGAGTCAATAAACAACAATCACTCTGGACAACATATCCTTTGTAACTAAAAGCCAATAAACAACAATCACTCTGCACAACATATCCTCTGTGCCTGACAGTCAACAAACAACAATCACTCTGGACAACATATAATCTGTGTCTGATAGTCAATAAACAACAATCACTCTGGAACATATCCTCTGTGCCTAAAGGCCGATAAACAACAATCACTATGCACAACATATCCTCTGTGCCTGACAGTCAATAAACAACTATCATTCTGGACAACATATTCTCTGTGCCTAAGGCCAATAAACAACAATCAATATGCATAATATATCCTCTGTGCCTAACGACCGATAAACAACAATCACTCTGGACAACATACCCTCTGCCTAACGGCTAATAAACAACAATCACTCTGCACAATATATACTCTGTATCTGTCAGTCAATAAACAACAATCAATCTGGACAACATATTCTCTGTGCCTAAAGGCCAATAAACAACAATCACTATGCACAACCTATCTTCTGTGCCTAACGGCCAATAAACAGCAACCATTCTGTACAACATGTCCTCTCTTTCTGACAGTCAATAAACAACAATCACTTTTGACAACATATTCTCTATGCCTGATGGTCAACTCTTGACAACAACCATCACTCGTAGACAACATATCCTCTGTGCCCAACACCCCTCCAAAAACCAACAACAAACACTCTGGGCAACATATCCTCTGTCTCCGAAAGATAATTAATAACAATCACTCTGCACAACATCTCTTCTGTATCTGACAGTCAATAAACAACATTCATTCTGGACAACATATCCTCTGTGCCTAAAGGCCAATAAACAACAATTACTATACACAACATATCCTCTGTGCCTGACAGTCAACAAACAACAATCACTCTGGACAACATATAATCTGTGTCTGATAGTCAATAAACAACAATCACTCTGGAACATATCCTCTGTGCCTTAAGGCCAATAAACAACAATCACTCTGCAGAACATATCCTCTGTGTCCAACGGCCGATTAACATAACCACTCTGGACAACATATCCTCTGTGTCTGACAGTCAATAAACAACTATCATTCTGGACAACATTTTCTCTGTGCATAAAAGCCAATAAACAACAATCACTTTGCATAACATATACTCTGTGCCTAACGGCAAATAAACAACAACCACTCTGTACAACATATCATCTGTGTATGACAGTCAATAAAAAAAAATCACTCTAGACGACATATCCTCTGTGCCTAACGACCGATAAACAACAATCACTCTGGACAACATACCCTCTGCCTAACGGTCAATAAACAACAATCACTCTGCAAAATATATACTCTGTATCTGTCAGTCAATAAACAACAATCACTCTGGACAACATATCCTCTGTGCCTAAGGCCAATAAACAACAATCACTATGCACAACATATCCTGTGTGCCTCAAGGCCAATAAACAACAACCACTCTGTACAACATATTCTCTGTTTCCGACAGTCAATAAACAACAATCACTCTGGACAACATATTCTCTATGCCTGATGGTCAACTTTGGACAACAACCATCACTCGTAGACAACATATCCTCTGTGTCCAACAGCCAAAAAAAAAACAAACACTCTAGGCAACATATCCTCTGTGCACGAAAGATAATTAATAACAACCACTGTGCACAACATGTCTTCTGTACTTGACAGTCTATAAACAACAATCATTCTGGACAACATATCCTCTGTGCCTGACGATCAATTAACAACAATCATTCTGGACACCAACCATCACTCTTAGACAACATATCCTCTGTGCCTAAAGACATATTAAACAACAACCATTGTGGACAACATATCCTCTGTGCCTAACCGCCAATAAATAACAATAACTCTGCACAACATTTCCTCTGTGTCTGAGAGTCAATAAACAACAATCACTCTGGACAACATATCCTTTGTAACTAAAAGCCAATAAACAACAATCACTCTGCACAACATATCCTCTGTACCTAACGGCCAATAAACAACAACCACTCTAGACAAAATATCCTCTGTGTCTGACAGTCAATAAACAATTATCACTCTGGACAACATATCCTCTGTGCCTAAAGGCCAATAAACAACAATCACTCTGCACAACATATCCTCTGTACCTAACGGCTTATAAACAACAACCACTCTAGACAACACATCTTCTGTGTCTGACAGTCAATAAACAATTATCACTCTGGACAACATATCCTCTGTGTCTAAAGGCCAATAAACAACAATCACTATGCACAACATATCCTCTGTGCCTGACAGTCAATAAACAACTATCATTCTGGACAACATATTCTCTGTGCCTAAGACCAATAAAGAACAATCACTATGCATAATATATCCTCTGTGCCTAATGGCCAATAAACAACAACCACTCTGTACAACACATACTCTGTGTCTGACAGTCAGTAAACAACAATCACTCTGGACGACATATCAACTGTGCCTAACGACCGATAAACAACAATCACTCTGGACAACATACCCTCTGCCTAACGGCTAATAAACAACAATCACTCTGCACAATATATACTCTGTATCTGTCAGTCAATAAACAACAATCACTCTGGACAACATATCCTCTGTGCCTAAAGGCCAATAAACAGCAACCATTCTGTACAACATGTCCTCTGTTTCTGACAGTCAATAAACAACAATCACTTTTGACAACATATTCTCTATGCCTGATGGTAAACTCTGGACAACAACCATCACTCGTAGACAACATATCCTCTGTGCCCAACACCCCTCCAAAAAACAATACTCTGGGCAACATATCCTCTGTGCCCGAAAGATAATTAATAACAATCACTCTGCACAACATCTCTTCTGTATCTGACAGTCAATAAACAACATTCATTCTGGGCAACATATCCTCTGTGCCTAAAGGCCAATAAACAACAATTACTATACACAACATATCCTCTGTGCCTGACAGTCAACAAACAACAATCACTCTGGACAACATATAACCTGTGTCTGATAGTCAATAAAAACAATCAGTCTGGAACATATCCTCTGTGCCTAAAGGCCAATAAACAACAATCACTCTACACAACATATCCTCTGTGTCTGACAGTCAATAAACAACTATCATTCTGGACAACATATTCTCTGTGCCTAAAGGCCAATAAACAGCAATCACTATGCATAACATATCCTCTGTGCCTAACGGCCAATAAACAACAACCACTCTGTACAACATATCCTCTGTACCTAACGGCTAATAAACAGCAATCACTCTAGACAACATATCGTCTGTGTCTTACAGTCAATAAACAATTATCACTCTGGACAAAATATCCTCTGTGCCTAAAGGTCAATAAACAACAATCACTATTCACAACATATCCTCTGTGCCTGACAGTCAATAAACAACTATAATTCTGGAAAACATATTCTCTGTGCCTAAAGGCCAATAAATTGTATATCCTCTGTGCCTAACGGCCAATAAACAACAACCACTCTGTACAACATATACTCTGTGTCTGACAGTCAATAAACAACAATCACTCTGGACGACATATCCTCTGTGCCTAACGACCGATAAACAACAGTCATTCTGGACAACATACCCTCTGCCTAACGGCTAATAAACGACAATCACTCTGTAAAACATATTCGCTATGCCTGATGGTCAACTCTGGACAACAACCATCACTCGTAGACAACATATCCTCTGTGCCCAACACCCCCCAAAAAACAACAAACACTCTGGGCAACATATCCTCTGTGCCCGAAAGATAATTAATAACAATCACTCTGCACAACATCTCTTCTGTATCTGACAGTCAATAAACAACATTCATTCTGTACGACATATCCTATGTGCCTAAAGGCCAATAAACAACAATCACTATGCACAACATATCCTCTGTGCCTGACAGTCAACAAACAACAATCACTCTGGACAACATATAATCTGTGTCTGATAGTCAATAAACAACAATCACCCTGGAACATATCCTCTGTGCCTAAAGGCCAATAAACAACAATCAATATGCATAACATATCCTCTGTGCCTAACGGCCAATAAACAACAACCACTCTGTACAACATATCCTCTGTGTCTGACAGTCAATAAACAATAAACAACTATCATTTTGGACAACATATCTTCTGTTCCTAAAGGCCAATAAACAACAATCACTATGGATAACATATCCTCTGTGCCTAACGGCCAATAAACAACAACCACTCTGTACAACATATCATCTGTGTCTGACAGTCGATAAACAATTATCACTCTGGACAACATATCCTATGTGCCTAAAGGCCAATAAACAACAATCACTATGCACAACATATCCTCTGTGCCTGACAGTCAACAAACAACAATCACTCTGGACAACATATAATCTGTGTATGATAGTCAAAAAACATTAATCAATCTGGAACATATCCTCTGTGCCTAAAGGCTAATAAACAACAAACACTCTGGGCAACATATCCCATGTGCCCGAAAAATAATTAATAATAATCACTCTGCACAACATCTCTTCTGTATCTGACAGTCAATAAACAACATTCATTCTGGACAACATATCCTCTGTGCCTAAAGGCTAATAAACAACAAACACTCTGGGCAACATATCCTCTGTGCCCGAAAAATAATTAATAACAATCACTCTGCACAACATGTCTTCTGTATCTGACAGTCAACAAACAACAATCACTCTGGACAACATATAATCTGTGTGTGATAGTCAATAAAAAACAATCACTCTGGAACATATCCTCTGTGCCTAAAGGCCAATAAACAACAATCACTCTACACAACATATCCTCTGTGTCTGACAGTCAATAAACAACTATCATTCTGGACAACATATTCCCTGTGCCTAAAGGCCAATAAACAACAATCACTATGCATAACATATCCTCTGTGCCTAACGGCCAATAAACAACAACCACTCTGTACAACATATCCTCTGTGTCTGACAGTCAATAAACAACAATCACTCTGGACGACATATCCTCTGTGCCTAACGACCAATAAACAACAATCACTCTGGACAACATACACTCTGCCTAACGGTCATTAAACAACAATCACTCTGCAAAATTAATACTCTGTATCTGTCAGTCAATAAACAACAATCACTCTGGACAACATATCCTCTGTGCCTTAAGGCCAATAAACAACAATCACTATGCACAACATATCCTCTGTGCCTCAAGGCCAATAAACAGCAACCACTCTGTACAACATATTCTCTGTTTCCGACAGTCAATAAACAACAATCACTCTGGACAACATATTCTCTATGCCTGATGGTCAACACTGGACAACAACCATCACTCGTAGACAACATATCCTCTGTGCCCAACAGCCCCCCAAAAAACAACAAACACTCTAGGCAACATATCCTCTGTGCACGAAAGATAATTAATAACAACCACTCTGCACAACATGTCTTCTGTACTTGACAGTCAATAAACAACAATCATTCTGGAGAACATATCCTCTGTGCCTGACGATCAATTAACAACAATCATTCTGGACACCAACCATCACTCTTAGACAACATATCCTCTGTGCCTAAAGACATATTAAACAACAACCACTCTGGACAACATATCCTCTGTGTCTAACGGCCAATAAATAACAATAACTCTGCATAGCATATCCTCTGTGTCTGAGAGTCAATAAACAACAATCACTCTGGACAACATATCCTTTGTAACTAAAAGCCAATAAACAACAATCACTCTGCACAACATGTCCTCTGTACCTAACGGCTAATAAACAGCAATCACTCTAGACAACATATCCTCTGTGTCTGACAGTCAATAAACAATTATCACTCTGGACAAAATATCCTCTGTGCCTAAAGGTCAATAAACAGCAATCACTATGCACAACATATCCTCTGTGCCTGACAGTTAATAAACAACTATCATTCTGAAAACATATTCTCTGTGCCTAAAGGCCAATTAAATGATATATCCTCTGTGCCTATCGGCCAATAAACAACAACCACTCTGTACAACATATACTCTGTGTCTGACAGTCAATAAACAACAATCACTCTGGACGACATATCCTCTGTGCCTAACGACCGATAAACAACAATCATTCTGGACAACATACCCTCTGCCTTACGGCTAATAAACAACAATCACTCTGTACAACATATTCTCTATGCCTGATGGTCAACTCTGGACAACAACCATCACTCGTAGACAACATATCCTCTGTGCCCAACACCCCCCAAAAAACAACAAACACTCTGGGCAACATATACTCTGTGCCCGAAAGATAATTAATAACAATCACTCTGCACAACATCTCTTCTGTATCTGACAGTCAATAAACAACATTCATTCTGTACAACATATCCTATGTGTCTAAAGGCCAATAAAAAACAATCACTATGCACAACATATCGTCTGTGCCTGACAGTCAACAAACAACAATCACTCTGGACAACATATAATCTGTGTCTGATAGTCAATAAACAACAATCACTCTGGAACATATCCTCTGTGCCTAAAGGCCAATAAACAACAATCAATATGCATAACATATCCTCTGTGCCTAACGGCCAATAAACAACAACCACTCTGTACAACATATCCTCTGTGTCTGACAGTCAATAAACAATAAACAACTATCATACTGGACAACATATCTTCTGTTCCTAAAGGCCAATAAACAACAATCACTATGCATAACATATCCTGTGTGCCTAACGGCCAATAAACAACAACCACTCTGTACAACATATCATCTGCGTCTGACAGTCGATAAACAATTATCACTCTGGACAATATATCCTATGTGCCTAAAGGCCAATAAACAACAATCACTATGCACAACATATCCTCTGTGCCTGACAGTCAACAAACAACAATCACTCTGGACAACATATAATCTGTGTCTGATAGTCAAAAAACATTAATCAACCTGGAAAATATCCTCTGTGCCTAAAGGCTAATAAACAACAATCACTCTGCACAACGTATCCTCTGTGTCCAACGGCCAATTAACATAACCACTCTGGACAACATATCCTCTGTGTCTGACAGTCAATAAACAACTATCATTCTGGACAACATATCTTCTGTTCCTAAAGGCCAATAAACAGCAATCACTATGCATAACATATCCTCTGTGCCTAACGGCTAATAAACAAAAACCACTCTGTACAACATATCCTCTGTGTCTGACAGTCAATAAACAACAACCAATCTGGACGACATATCCTCTGTGCCTAACGACCGATAAACAACAATCACTCTGGACAACATACCCTCTGCCGAACGGTCAATAAACAACAATCACTCTGCAAAATATATACTCTGTATCTGTCGGTCAATAAACAACAATCACTCTGGACAACATATCCTCTGTGCTTAAAGGCCAATAAACAACAATCACAATGCATAACATATCCTCTGTGCCTAACGGCCAATAAACAGCAACCACTCTGTACAACATATCCTCTGTTTCTGACAGTCAATAAACAACAATCACTCCGGACGACATATCCTCTATGCCTGATGGTCAACTCTGGACAAGAACCATCACTCGTAGACAACATATCCTCTGTGCCCAACAGCAGAAAAAAAAAACAAACAACAAACACTCTGGGCAACATATCCTCTGTGCCCGAAAGATAATTAATAGCAATCACTCTGCACAACATGTCTTCTGTACCTGACAGTCAATAAACAACAATCATTCTGGACAACATATCCTCTGTGCCTAAAGGCCAATAAACAACAATCACTATGCACAACAAATCCTCTGTGCCTGACAGTCAACAAACAACAATCACTCTGGAAAACATATCATCTGTGTCTGATAGTCAATAAACAACAATGACTCTGCACAACATATCCTCTGTGTCCAACGGCCAATTTACATAACCACTCTGGACAACATACATTCTGTGTCTGACAGTCAATAAACAACAATCACTCTGGACGAGATAGCTTCTGTGCCTAACGACCAATAAACAACAATCACTCTGGACGACATATCATCTGTGCCTAACGACCAATAAACAACAATCACTCTGGACAACATACCATCTGTGCCTAACGGCCAATAAACAACAATCATTCTGCAGAATACATACTCTGTATCTGTCGGTCAATAAACAACAATCACTCTGGACAACATATCCTCTGTGTCCAACGGCCAGTTAACATAACCACTCTGGACAACATATCCTCTGTGCTTAAATGCCAATAAACAACAATCAATATGCATAACATATCCTCTTTGCCTTACGACCAATAAACAACAATCACTCTGGACAACATACCCTCTGTGCCTAACGGCCAATAAACAACAATCACTCTGCACAATATATACTCTGTATCTGTCGGTCAATAAACAACAATCACTCTGGACAACATATCCTCTGTGCCTAAAGGCCAATAAACAACAATTACTATGCACAACATATACTCTGTGCCTAACGGCCAATAAACAGCAACCACTCTGTTCAACATATCCTCTGTGTATGACAGTCAATAAACAACAATCACTCTGGACGACATATCCTCTATGCCTGATGGTCAACTCTGGACAACAACCATCACTCGTAGACATCATATCCTCTGTGCCTAACAGCCAAAAAAAACAACAAACACTCTGGGCAACATATCCTCTGTGCCCGAAAGATAATTAATAACAATCACTCTGCACAACATGCCTTCTGTACCTGACAGTCAATAAACAACAATCATTCTGGACAACATATCCTCTGTGTCTGACGATCAATTAACAACAATCATTCTGGACACCAACCATCACTCTTAGACAACATATCCTCTGTGCCTAAAGACCTAATAAACAACAACCACTCTGGACAACATATCCTCTGTGCCTAACGGCCAATAAATAACAATAACTCTGCACAACATATCCTCTGTGTCTGAGAGTCAATAAACAACAATCAATCTGGACAACATATCTTTTGTTACTAAAAGCCAATAAACAACAATCACTCTGCACAACATATCCTCTGTACCTAACGGCTAATAAACAACAACCACTCTAGACATCATATCCTCTGTGCCTAAAGGCTAATAAACAACAATCACTCTGGACAACATGTTCTCTGTGTCCAACGGCCAATTAACATAACTACTCTGGACAACATATCCTCTGTGTCTGACAGTCACTAAACAACTATGATTTTGGACAACATATCCTCTGTGCCTAAAGGCCAATAAACAACAATCAATATGCATAATATATCCTCTGTGCCTAACGGCCAATAAACAACAACCACTCTGTACAACATATCCCCTGTGTCTGACAGTCAATAAACAACAATCACTCTGGACGACATATCATCTGTGCCTAACGACCGATAAACAACAATCATTCTGGACAACATACCCTCTGCCTAACGGTCAATAAACAACAATCACTCTGCACAATATATACTCTGTATCTGTCGGTCAATAAACAACAATCACTCTGGACAACATATCCTCTGTGCCTAAAGGCCAATAAACAACAATCACAATGCACAACCTATCCTCTGTGCCTAACGGCCAATAAACAGCAACCACTCTGTACAACAAATCCTCTGTTTCTAACAGTCAATAAACAACAATCACTCTGGACAACATATTCTCTATGCCTGATGGTCAACTCTGGACAACAACCATCACTCGTAGACAACATATCCTCTGTGCCCAACAGCCAAAAAAACAACAAACACTCTGGGCAACATATCCTCTGTGCCAGAAATATAATTAATAACAATTACTCTGCACAACATCTCTTCTGTACCTGACAGTCAATAAACAACAATCAATCTGGACAACATATCCTCTGTGCCTAAAGGCCAATAAACAACAATCACTATGCACAACATATCCTCTGTGCCTGACGGTCAACAAACAACAAGCACTCTAGACAACATATAATCTGTGTCTGATAGTCAATAAACAACAATAACTCTGGACAACATATCCTCTGTGCCTAAAGGCCAATAAGCAACAATCACAATGCATAACATATCCTCTGTGTCTAACGGCCAATAAACAGCAACCACTCTGTACAACATATCCTCTGTTTCTGACAGTCAATAAACAACAATCACTCTGGACAACATATTCTCTATGCCTGATGGTCAACTCTGGACAACAAACATCAGTCGTAGACAACATATCCTCTGTGCCTAACAGCCAAAAAAACAACAAACACTCTGGGCAACACATCCTCTGTGCCCGAAAGATAATTAATAACAATCACTCTGGACAACATGTCTTCTGTACCTGACAGTCAATAAACAACAATCATTCTGGACAACATATCCTCTGTGCCTATCGACCAATAAACAACAATCACTCTGGACGACATATCATCTGTGCCTAACGACCAATAAACAACAATCACTCTTGACAACATACCCTCTGTGCCTAACGGCCAATAAACAACAATCATTCTGCACAATACATACTCTGCATCTGTCTGTCAATAAACAACAATCACTCTGGACAACATATCCTCTGTGTCCAACGGCCAGTTAACATAACCACTCTGGACAACATATCCTCTGTGTCTGACAGTCAATAAACAACTATCATTCTGGACAACATATCCTGTGCTTAAAGGCCAATAAACAACAATCAATATGCATAACATATCCTCTGTGCCTAACGACCAATAAACAACAATCACTCTGGACAATATATCCTCTGTGCCTAACGGACAATAAACAACAATCACTCTGCACAATATATACTCTGTATCTGTCGGTCAATAAACAACAATCATTTGGACAACATATCCTCTGTGCCTAAAGGCCAATAAACAACAATCACTATGCATAATATATCCTCTGTGCCTAACGGCCAATACACAACAACCACTCTGTACAACATATCCTCTGTGTCTGACAGTCAATAAACAACAAACACCCTGGACGACATATCCTCTGTGCCTAACGACCAATAAACAACAATCACTCTGGGCGACATGTCCTCTGTGCCTAACGACCAATAAACAACAATCACTCTGGAGAACATACCCTCTGTGCCTAACGGCCAATAAACAACAATCACTCTACACAATATATACTCTGCATCTGTCGGTCAATAAACAACAATCACTCTGGACAACATATCCTCTGTGCCTAAAGGCCAATAAACAACAATCACTATGCATAACATATCCTCTGTATCTAAAGGCCAATAAACAACAACCACTCTGTACAACATATCCTCTGTGTCTGACATTCAATAAACAACAATCACTCTAGACAACATATCCTCTGTGCCTAACGACCAATAAACAACAATCACTCTGGACGACATATCCTCTGTGCCTAACGACCAATAAACAACAATCACTCTGGACAACATACCCTCTGTGCCTAACAGCCAATAAACAACAATCACTCTGCACAATATATACTCTGTATCTGTCGGTCAATAAACAACAATCACTCTGGACAACATATCCTCTGTGTCTGACAGTCAATAAACAACTATCATTCTGAACAACATATCCTCTGTGCCTTAAGGCCAATAAACCACAATCACTATGCATAACATATCCTCTGTGCCTAACGGTCAATAAACAACAACCACTCTGTACAACAAATCCTCTGTGTCTGACAGTCAATAAACAACTATCACTCTAGACGATATATCCTCTTTGGCTAACGACCAATAAACAAAAATCACTCTGGACAACATACCCTCTGTACCTAACGGCCAATAAACAACAATCACTCTGCACAATATATACTCTGTATCTGTCGGTCAATAAACAGTAATCACTCTGGAAAACATATCCTCTGTGCCTAAAGGCCAATAAACAACAATCACTATGCACAACCTATCCTCTGTGCCTAACGGCCAATAAACAGCAACCACTCTGTACAACATACCCTCTGTTTCTGACAGTCAATAAACAATAATCACTCTGGACAACATATCCTCTATGCCTGATGGTCAACTCTGGACATCAACCATCACTCGTAGACAACATATCCTCTGTGCCCAACAGCCAAAAAAAAAAAACAACAAACACTCAGGGCAATATATCCTCTGTGCCTAACGGTCAATAAACAACAACCACTCTGTTCAACATATCCTCTGTGTCTGACAGTCAATAAACAACAATCACTCTGGACGACATATCCTCTGTGCCTAACGACCAATAAAGAACAATCACTCTGGACAACATATCCTCTGTGCCTAACGGCGAATTAACAACAATCAATCTGCACTATATATACTCTGTATATGTCAGTCAATAAACAACAATCACTCTGTACTACATATCATCTGTGCCTAAAGGCCAATAAACAACAATCACTATGCACAACATATCCTCTGTGCCTAACGGCCAATAAACAACAACCACTCTGTACAACATATCCTCTGTTTCTGACAGTCAATAAACAACAATCACTCTGAACATCATATCCTTTATGCCTGATGGTCGAATCTGGACAACAACCATCACTCGTAGACAACATATCCTCTATGCCCAACAGCAAAAAAAAAAAAAAAAACCAACAAACAATCTGGGCAACATATCCTCTGTGCCCGAAAGATAATTAATAACACTCACTCTGCACAACATGTCTTCTGTACCTGAAGTCAATAAACAACCGATCTGGACGACATATCCTCTTGCCCGACAATCAATAAACAACAATCACTTTGGACAACATATCCTCTATGCCTGACGGCCAATTAGCAACAATCATTCTGGACACCAACCATCACTCTTAGACAACATATCCTCTGTGCCTAAAGGCCAATAAACAACAACCACTCTGTACAACATATCCTCTGTGCCTAACGGCCAATAAATAACAATGACTCTGGACAACATATCCTCTGTGTCTGACAGTCAATAAAAAACAATCACTCTGGACAACATATCCTCTGTACCTAACGGATAATAAACACAAATCACTCTGGACAACATATCCACTGTGCCTAAAGGCCAATAAACAACAACCACTCTGGACAACATATCATCTGTGCCTAACAGCCAATAAATAACAATTACTCTGCACAACATATCCTCTGTGTGCGACAGTCAATAAACAACAATCACCCTGGACAACATATCCTCTGTGTCTGACGGTCAATTAACAACAATCACTATGCACAACATATCCTCTGTGCCTAACGGCCAATAAATAACAATCAATCTGCACAGCATATCCTCTGTGTCTGAGAGTCAATAAACAACAATCATTCTGGACAACATATCCTCTGTGCCTAAAGGCCAAAAAACAACAATCACTCTGCTAAACATATCCTCTGTGTCAAAAGGCCAATAAACAACAACCACTCTGGACAACATATCCTCTGTGCCTAACGGCCAATAAATAACAATCACTCTGCACAACATATCCTGTGTCTGACAGTCAATAAAAAATAATCACTCTGGACAACATATCTTCTGTGTCTGACAGTCAATAAACAACAATCTTTCTGGACAACATATTCTTTGCAACTAAAAGCCAATAAAGAACAATCACTCTGCACAACATATCCTCTGTACCTAACGGCCAATAAACAACAACCACTCTGGACAACATATCCTCTGTACTCAACGGCCAATAAACACAAACCACTCTGGACAACATATCCTCTGTGCCTTAAGGCCAATAAACAGCAATCACTCTGCTAAACATATCCTCTGTGCCAAAAGGCCAATCAATAACTATCACTCTGCACAACATATCCTCTGTGTCTGACTGTCACTCTGGACAACATATCCTTGTAACTAAAAGCCAATAAACAACAATCACTCTGCACAACATATCCCCTGTGCCTGACGGTGAATTAACAACAATCATTCTGGACACCAACCATCACTCTTAGACAACATATCCTCTGTGCCTAAAGGCCAATAAACAGCAACCACTATGGACAACATATCCTCTGTGCCTAACGGCCAATAAATAACAATCACTCTGCATAACATATCCTCTGTGTCTGACAGTCAATAAACAACAATCACCGTGTACAACATATCCTCTGTGCCTGACAGTCAATTAACGCCAATCACTGTGTACAACATATCCTCTGTGGCTAACGGCCAATTAACAACCACTCTGTACAACATATCCTCTGTGTCTGACAGTCAATAAACAACAATCACTCTGGACAACATATCTTCTGTGTCTGACAGTCAATAAACAAAAATCACTCTGCTTAACACATCCTCTGTGCCTTAAGGCAAATAAACAACCACTCTTGACAACACATCCTCTGTGCCTTAAAGCCAATAAACAACAGTCATTCTGGACAACATATCCTCTTGCCCGACAATCAATAAACAACAACCACTCTGGACAACATATCATATGTGCCTGAAGGCCAATATAATGTCCTTCTCCATATACAGCACCCATCATCTGCCAATAAATCATTGTACATCTACGTCTAGTGTTAAAAATGGACATATTTCACGTTGGGAACAGCGTATCATATGAACATCAATTCGTCCTCTGACCTTCCAAAAATATTGTCAATGAAATTAGTTATTGTTTATTAGACAATAAGTGCTTTGATAAAAAAAACATATACTTGCACCTTAAATTAATTTGATATACAACAAACAACAGTCACTCAATTGAGTAAGTCCTCTATTAAGCCTAATATTGCTGGAAAGACAGGTACAACCACCTATTGCAAAAAAATGTCAATTTTAAAGCTGTGGTCAGTTAATAATTCATCAACCTTTGATAACCTGGATATTGGTTTGCAGACAAAACATCAAGTTCTCAACATGTTCTCTTAAAAGTTGGATATTGCTTGATATACAATAAACAAGAATCACTTACTGGACAACACGGCCACTTTATGGCTGGATAATAAACAGCAATCACTGCTTGGATAACATTGCCTTTATGCTGGGTCTAAATGGAATGTACGTACAAAGCAGGATTGAAGAATGAAAGGATATAGAGTAAATGCTCATGAGACAAAGTCTGTACAGATATATGGTTAAATGCGGCAATGGAACAACACTTTTATTGTAATTCTCCCATTTTTCTGCCTCCACAAGGAAAGCACAAAACATACAGTAAAAACAGAAATGGTTGATGGAGTGATGCAGGGAACACTGAAATTTTCCGCCAAGAACTCTGTTTGAGGATAAATGTAAAATATTTACCCACCCATCAAACAGAAAAATTGAGAAAAATGTGTGTTTTTTTTTTAGGAAAAAGGCCCTCACCCGTCAGGATCGATTTTTGAGGCTGGATAAATTATAAATAAAAATTAACAGTATGTCCTCTATAAAGACTGACAGACAATAACATAAAATTGCTCCCTGGAAATCATATCCTCTGTAAAACTGTATCATGTTGGATGGATAGACATATAAACCTACTGTACCTTTCATAGCATTGTCCTCTATAACATTGAAGTTTGAAATACAAAAATAATAATTACTCTATTGACAACATGTCTTCTCTTATACTGAATGTGTCTGAACAGACAACAACCCTATAAAAAAGTTGTTCTGAGAAAATCTTGAATATCATTAACTCCAATAAACTTTGTTATGACAAATTGTTCTGAGCTAAAGCCAATTATCACAAACTCTGTTCTGAAAATATCTGAATATCATTAACTCCAATAAACTTTGTTATGACAAATTGTTCTGAGCTAAAGCCAATTATCACTAACTCTGTTCTGAGAAAATCTTGAATATCATTAACTCCAATAAACTTTATTATGACATGTTGTTCTGAGCTAAAGTGAAATATCAATAACTCTGTTCTGAGCAAAATCTTAAAATATCATTAACTCCAATAAACTTAGTTATGATTTCTGAGGAAATGTTGAATACTATCAACTCCAATAAACTTTGTTATGAGTTCTGAGAAAATCTTGAATACCATCAACTCCATGACAAGTTGTTCTGAGATAAAGCCAAATATCAACTCTGTTCTGAGAAAATTTTGAATGCCATAAACTCCAATAAACTTTGTTATGACAAATTGTATTGAATAATGGACCGATTCAGAAATTCAACTTCCGACCTCGTAAATGACGTTGCGCAAGCTCAGCGTACTCGTAAAATACGTTAGGACCAATCAAGAACTTTCAGAACAATGAAAATCCCATAATGCCGTTTCATTTCTGAATCGGTCCATTGGTCTATGTAAAACTTGCATTTGTTAATAAATGCTCTTATTGCAAGATTTAGAAATAAATAAAAGAAAATGTGTCCATGGGACACAGATGCCCTCACCATATAGATATATTGGCAAACAGGAAGAAGATGTGTGATGGACTTGAAAAGGGGAGACATGGTACAACTGATCATACCAAAGCTTCAAACCAAATATCAAATCATTACTGCATACACAAACTGAGAAACCCTTGAAAATTTTGGACCTATGTACGGACAAGGGAAAAACTTAATGCTCCCCTCGCCTAACGGCGGGGGGCATAAAAAAAACAATACAATTTCCCCTCATTAGTCTACTTTAATTTCTCATCAAACATCAGTAATAACAATGTATTTTACATAATACAATATAAAAAAGCACTTATTATAATACTATAAATTAATGGGACACAAAACATATCTCTTTTAGAGATATTGGTTTAGATCATGGTAAATTTCATTATTTCCTTAAATACATTATGTAATAAAAATAAAACCACTATAATTCATTTTTGCAATTAAAGGCCTCATTCTGTCGTCGCATGTCAATAGTCTTTGAAACTATGGACTAGTGATGTCCAATGACACCTTTGATTTTCAAATGTGGTACAATAAAACACCTTTTTACTGGTATTCGGGCAACAGCAAGTTTATAGCTTCCCTCAAAACCAACTATTTACCTCTGCTTAGCTTTGGGAAATAGTTGTGTCTTGGGGAACCATTAACTTGCTATTGTTGGAATAGCCAGTATGTAACTGTGTACTTCTGAATCTCTGACTGTTATACATGAACAAAAAATACATGTTCTTCATTTCTAATCAAAAGTAAGCATGCAACATGCAGATTTTAAACTAACTCCATACTGAGGATGTGCTAAAATCCAGGTAGCTGGCCTGCATGGTTCCTATCAAAATGTCATTGAAATTACATGTATATTGATAATGGAAGCACATTGTTGTGGTTTCAATTTTTGAGTAGTCATTCTCTTGCTTAACTGATAAATATTATAAATATGATTAATTTGATATAATTTGCACATACTTTGTGACCTTTATGAATTTTTTTACCCCATCATATTAACAAAACATGACAATCAATTCTATTTCTAGGCAATCAAATGTATGGTTTGTCTAAATTAGCGTAATTATAAACATGAAATATTTTTTGATACAGTATATAAATGTTTGCAAACATGCATCATAGGAATTCTACAGTTACAAATTGCCCGAACTGTCGTTTAAAAATCTAATCCATAAAAGTCTATTAAACCAAATGGACATCTTTGCCATATAACAAGATGACATCAAATAAACATGAATAAGTTTAGCCAAAGTGAATGCCTCAATTTTTGAGCAGTATAAATATTCTTATTTATGGTTTGTCACAAGGAGAATTTTACAACAGATAATAACTAATCAGATCAAATGATACAAGACTATTGCATTTAAATTGAAGTGTAATACAGGACTTTCCACAGTGGACCAAATATACACTCATCACAATTTTGTATGAATTATAATCATAATCAGCATTTAGAAAAATAAAAATACAACTTCAGGTAGCGTTTTAATGCAAGATTCAACAAAAAAACAAAAAACAAAAAAAAAGTTTTATGATGAACTATGCAAGTCAGAAATTCCAAAATAGACTTGCAAGAAGTTGGATATTTGTGGATCAAGGAGGTAGTAACATGACATGAAAATAAAAAGACAAAACTACAGATCAAAGGAACAAATGAAGGCAAAAAAAAAATTGATAGACTACTGGTATGGACCTTTTTACAAGATATCTTAAGTTAAAAAAGTTGACAAAAAGGTTTTCTCCACCTTTAATTTTAACATTAAGACATCTTGCGTACATTCACACAGACTGAAAAATCTAAAATCTGATAAAGTAAAGTTTACTGACCATTCATGAGCCACTAAAGCTATCAATGAGAAAACAATTTGGTGCTATCTGCCAAATATTTATCTTATTTATTGAAGGATGGTGCTTGAGGGGTCTGAAACCTTTCAAATTTCAAAACCTGACCTTATTACATCCTTAAAGTGTAAATCATTACAGATAATAACATGTACATATCATCTTTACATGTAAAATACAACTTAGCTTATAAATAATTTAATTTTCCTTTCATATTTGACTTTATATAAAATTATGATACAGTATTTATGTCTAAAGTATGGCACATTAAAAACAAACAAACCTAACAAAAAACAAAAGACATGAGTCTGTATAAAATTAGAACATTTATTGTCTAACAGCATAGGACTTTAGTTATTAGTAATATGATTGATATGTAATACCTGCTGAAGATGCCATTTGTATTTGAAATTAAAATCAGATCCCAAAGCATATTTATGGAATACTTTAATGGTAACAGACATCTGATCAAAAGATGTCCATGGCGGGTGGGGAGCAAGGGAGTGACCTTGATATACTTTTTGTCAAGAATACCGCCTAAGTGCATGCTAGGGACCTTCTTGATCTCGCTTGAGGGGGTGAATATTGTTCACCTCTAGTTGAAGACCCTCATTCCACATCAAGATGTAGACAGGAATAAAAGCCCTGTCCTTGATAAACTGGAGTTTTCTGTGTATCGTGTGTTTTTGTCACATGTACATTTACTCCATATCCTTTCATTTTTCCTATGTGATATCTTCCATTTTTACTCCCTCAGTTACATTTTCCTTTCTGAGAGATTTTTATATTTTTTTAACATGAAACATAATGGTTTTCATCACTTATGGTCTACTTTAAAAATATATACAAGACACTTTAGCTACCCTTTCACAATATCTACAAATAATTTTTGTTCTTCATCTTAGAGCACTCAAACAAATAGTGTAAGCTTGTGTGGTGCTTTACAATACTTTAAATTTCAAAAAGTAAAGAATGATAGCAATTATAAAAACTACTGTAGTACTAGTATTAAAAGAGAACTTGCTGAAGAAAGAGAATTTTTGCTGGCTTTTCTACTAGCATAGACTGGTGTAATTTCCACCACAGAAAGAAATTAAAAAGGATTCCAATTACTTCTATTAAAACATCAATATATTAAATAAAAGTCATACATGTATTTATAAATAATAAACTGATTCTAAATCATATTCTTAAATCCAACCAAGGTCGGCAAATGTATTGATTTTACTTTTAACTGAAGTTAACTTGCTGTGAAACAATGTGAGACTTGAACAAAAGCAATATAAGAGGTTGAATTGTACTGATCTTCAGTGAAAAGACCTGTAGTGAAATTCTACCAATTATTTATTTGCATATCCCAGCACTTCAATTGTAATTCCTGGGTGTGAGAGAGAATGCTGGGTGATTTAAAAATCTTTTTGTCATCTAAATTTCGCTTTTTTGTATTCATTTGTTGTTTTCAAATATTTGCCTATTGGAAATGTCAGGTCGAACTTAACCATACATAGTTTAATATTCCCCATAGCATGATAATTGGAAAAATCTTACCCTATTTTTTGGGCTAAAGGTCGATGGGGACGATAGGTCGAATTGCTCTTTTTAGGGCAAAAATTTGTTTCTGTTCTTAGATAAGTCGATTGGCACATAGGTCGAAGGACGATCGGCGGTCACCAAGCGTAAGTATTGGTAAGTATAAGCATTTTTCCATTGTTTATGATAATTATCTTTCTTTACTTATTGTAATAAAAATATAAATTTCTTGATGTTTGTTGTTTTATTTCTCTATGGCTTCGTACCTGTTTAATGTTGTTATCATTGTCTGATTAAATTTATTGTAACAAGTGGTCATTAACAGGGGTCACTTTGGGAAATCCAGCTAAGTTGTCAAAACAATACCCAAGCCTGCCACTGACCTTCCTCAATTATATTTAATTAATCGTTTGAAGTTTTTACCTGTCACATCTCGGGCGTCTGATTGTCGTCTGTAGTTTGCCGACAACGAATTGTTTGATTGCGATTGAAGACCCATTAGACAATGCTATGACATTTTAGTTACAAAATTAATAAACAGCTATTACAATTTCATCAATTTTGTTGGCGTCCACGGCTATGAAAGTAAAATATTATTCCGTTTGTTATGTCCCACGCCGCCATTTTGATCATTACTAACTACGCATGTGTCGTATTACAGGTAAAAGTGAAGGCGGTAAATATGAAACAAGATCGATATTCACCTTATAAATATTATTACTCAAATGAATTATGAAATACAATCATATTTGCAAACAGTTTTCATGCCCAAACTGTTTATAACCCCTGAAACATTTTTTTCAGTATTGTACAAAAGATTGATAATCCCGGATTTGTATCAGGTGTTACCGGTTACGATCCCAATATTAACGTATTAACCCAAACTTCCCATTCAAAATGTAGGTCAATAAAAAAGACAAAATACGCGAAAAATATCTTTATTAACACTGTTTTGATAATATAAAAACAAAATAAAACACCAGGTTAGTATCTTCAACCTATGAATGGCACCTACAACAAAAAAGAAAATTGTCAATCATATTTAATGACTCACATTGACGTTCTGATGCATTAACATTTTACACAGAAAATCAGATTTTTTTAATTAAGCCTTAGATAGGTCGACTTCGTTGGATAGGTCGAGGGCAGGACTTTTCAGAAAAAAAATATCGACCTTTAGTCCGGAAAATACGGTAATTGTCCAAAATTTTTTGGCTTAAGTTATATTGACCATAATCAAATAGGCTAAAGCAGCTGGAATAGACAATGTACCTGGCTTTGTAAACAAGTAAATAACTTTAAACAAGTACAGTCAATACAAATAAAACACTATTTCCTTTTTTTATCTTTAACTCTGTATTGAACAAGCACATCAAATGCAGTTTCTTGATAGCAGAAAGTAACAGTTTAACAATACAATGATTGAATAATAAACAATATTTATGTAAAATAAATATGTTTGAACTAATAATAAACATGACCAATTTTATCACTTAGTTATGAAAAAATGCCTCAATTCACTTCAATCAAAATTGGTCCAAATTCAACAGAAATCTAAAATGATGAAAAGAGATGTTGTATGAAGATATGAAATGTAGTTATTGTCTTTTTATATTAAAATTGTACATGTACAGGCAATGATAGCATCATCTCTAGTGGACCTATATGACTGGTAGGTAAAGAGGCTCCATAGGGGATTCCAGTGAGGTCAAAGATCTTAAATGCATTGAAGATACTGTTCATATTAGTTTAATGTTTTTTTGTATGTAGCTATATTTTTAATTGAAAAATAAAATATATTATATATGCTTTAATGAGAAATATAGAAGGGGTCTTCATACTACATTGGGTGTGGCGTTTTTCAACAAAGTTTGGTTACAATGGTTCATGGTCAGCTTTCCGTGTTAAAATCTGACTACCCCGCATAGACAAGGCATTCCTCTTAAAACCACCTGGGAACGCGTCTGGCAGACTTGTAGCCGTAGAACCCAGAAAACCGTTTCAGGTGACTCGAATTGCATTCATCTGAGTGGTGTTCAATCCGCTTTATCAGATTGATTACGAAAACCAGATGGCCCTTGGAATACAAACCAGTTAGTTTTGAATAAATTCTATGATAAATTTTAGGCCTGTTGTTAGCAATTATTTCATTATTTTCTACCAGTTTACACACTCTGTATGAAATAAAGGCACCAAACGACCATGTATGTGCATGGTGGGATCCACTAGACGCTTCTGGTACCAGAATAGGTTTTCAGGGGCTCCCTCTTCAAAGCTGTTGGGCGCTTCCCCAGGTGATGAAAGGAATGTCTTGTCTATGCAGGGTAGTCAGGATATTATACAGAAAGAATGACCTCAATCCACTGATGACAAATAGTGTGGAGAAACACAACGCCCCATGCAGTATATAAATGTTTCTTTCTGTATTGTATTTCTCTTACAAGAGCAGACTCACTCAGGGTCGTATAGAAGGCTAAATTTCCTGCCCTACCCATTTCTCTCAATTTTCTGTGGTTTTCAAAACTCGTCCCATTCACCAAATTAATGTATCTTTCCTCTTTTACTTATTTTTATTGAATTGTTAGACTTGTTCTCGTCCTGATATTGCTAAAATATTGCTCACTGGGCGTAAAACTAATCAATCAACCAGTCCTTCAATGGCACTACGTCGGCCTGTGCAAAGCGACAAGAGCCATACTAATGTTTCGAGGTTCTATTAGAGGGTTCCTTTACATCTACTAAGCAATCAAGAAAGGTTCCAAAACCGGCTGCACAAATTTTTCAGCCAAATTTTTTTTTCAACCACACAAGTATCAAAGCATAGAAATCGTGGGCAAAAGCGTACAGCGTAATTTGAGGTAAAAAATCGTAGAAACTAAGCCAAAATCATAGTGGTAAACAGGTCTGCAATCAGGTCAGAAGTTGGTCTTAAAAAAGTCAGGGTCAAATTTGAATTGACCTATGCAGTCACAACAAAATATTTTGTGCTTTCGGAATGTTTGATATACAATTTTGTTTCCCAAATATACATGTATAATTGCACTATAAACATAAATACATGTAAATATCACAGAACTCATTTGATGAGAAATTTACAATTCATTTACAGAAACCTTACACGCTACTGACACACTCTCATTTACAGAAACCTTACAAGCTACTGACACAATAACAAATTTATTTACATCCTCTCAGACAAACTGTTTGAATATCATGATCACAAAATCTAACAGTCAATCACAATACACATACTTCTCACGAAACACAAAATTTCTGATAACACAACAAATCATCCATCTCTTTCACACAGAACACCTTCATAAACACTTTCTAAGCACTTAAAACTCATAACTTTAATCTCTTGATTTCATCACTTCTAAAATCAACCCTGAAATTATATAAAGGAAATAATTAATAACCTGTATTTGTATTTATTCTTAAATCCATGAATACATTAAATCAAGATAAAGCAAATTACATCTATTAAATCTACATATAGAGTATGAACAATAGGATAACAATTATCTGTAAGTTGTATGAATTATTCTTCGATCTACAGTAGCTGATAATATGAGTAACTCTTAACTAGGAGAGATACACGAAATTTAAAGGTCACTTTCAAGACTACATACATACATACAGGTTGTTCTGTGTTTGAACTACAGTGAAACCTGTCTAAACGAACAGTGACAAAACCGAAAATCTGTCTAAACCAAACAAATTGTAAAGACCCTTTCTACCAAGTTCTTTATATTTTGAACCTATGTAAACCGAACACCTGTCTAAATCGAACAAAATCTTCAGTCCCAGAGGTGTTCGATTTGGACAGGTTTCACTGTACATGTCTTATGTATTCATATGCATCAGTGTCTTTCATTTTCAAAATTGTATGGAAATTTGGTTCAAATGCTTGTAAATTTTTGCCATCATCAATGTACAGTATTTACAAAATTTAAATTACAAATTTCAACTTATTTCTATTTAATATATAGTGCTTTTTATATTTGTATGAATTACAGATTGTACAACATTTTGCTTTTGAAAATGACTTAACCACAATGCAACATGTCAAGCTTGCTTACAAGCCCATGATTCATTCCATATCAAAAGCAAATTATCCTACCATATAACTGGTTTATTTTCATAAGGACTTAGTTTTAGCTTCATTCAAGGTTAATTTTTGTGTCACAAAAGTTGCATACCACCAAATATGATTCATTTAAAACTTAATGAAGTAAATGATAAGGAATCCTGCATGAAAATTAAATCAAGCAATTTTGAAATTTGCAACCCGCAAAAAAAAACCCTAAAAAAAAAGCGACAACATGTATAAACTGAATTTCTCTGAGCATGGAGCACCAGTATAAATTAATTTGTTAATCTCTCCAATGTCTGGAGAACCACTGTTTTGTGTAATTATATAATTTCTCACATTTGAGACAAGCAATTTGTTTCCATCTTGAACAAGTGCAAGTTGTATGATGGTAACGAAAACTGCAGTATTTTTGGTAATCTACAAAGAAACTATTGGATCTAAGGTCTGAAGACTGTATTTTTCATGACTGGGATCAAAAAGAGCAATCTTAGAAAAAGAGGTTCCATATGACACACCTATAAAGTTAAAGTCAATAAGTTTTTTGATTTTTAGAGGAGCTGGTCATATTATAATTGATCAATTGACGATACAACTCATACCTTAATCCTAAAACATGCCGTACTTCTGTAGGCGTTAATCTCCAAGTAAGTGGTCCCGAGTTTGGTCCCCAGTAATCTAAAATTTCTGTTACCTATAATAAAAAGGATATCACAGATAACTCTTGTTTATTTTGTACATATAACTACAATGCACAATATATATTTTGAAGTCTGTCAAAGTGTTTTTCAACATATTTCTTTTTATTTTGTAAAGACATAATCAGAATGATTGTGTAACTTGTGTTATGGTTAGTCTCAACAGATTGGCCTTTCTATCTCAAAACAATTTTTTGTACTTGGTTTTGCATCAAATATGATTGCAAAAACAGACAAGAGCTGTCCAAAAAAATTTATATAGGGTAAGAAATGTATAAATAACTACTAATGCAATGTTGAGAGGGAAGTTTATTCTATTTCTAAGAGAAAGTAGTACAATTAGGTGGACTTAACATTTGTAAACATAATGTAGGATGACCACTCCCTTACAATTGTTCAAAAGCTTTGCCTCTTATTCCCTTAATCTTTCTTTTAAAATAACTTACTTTTTCTAAATTTAAAATGGTAGCCATTTGTGTAAGTCTTGCAAATTTATCTCTAATAGTCCATGTCGTCACTGATGATAGATATCCAACTAAGGCACGTAACTCTTTATCAAACTGTAATCCTCCTAACTGTTCATAAATTTTCAAAGGCATTTATCAGTTTATTTTAATATACACAGTCAAAATAAAGTATTTTTGAAAACAAATTGTATGATAAGATAACAACTTATTCTATGTACAATTTCAAATAGACCAACCATAAACTGGTATTTTATTTCAAGAAGTTTGTCTCTGACAGTAAGATTACTAATTAATTCTTTTTTTTTCAAAACATAAAATGCTTAATAATTCTTGTTTTGTCCATTGGACTCTTTACATTACAGTTCTGGTATTAAGGGAAATACTTAAATATGAAATATAACAACACATTTAAAGTTTAACAAATCTTTAAAACTTACTCTATTGAAGGCCGTTTTTAAAACTGCTTTTTCCAGTTGTGATGTGATCTCATTTGTAATAAGACTTACAAACTTGTCATAATTTCCAGCAGTTAGGGAGATCTGAAAATAAAAAAAGTAATGGTGCATTACATGATACCCTGCCACGTTTGACCAAATTTCTAAGTTAAAAGGGGCATAACTCCAGAACTATATGTACAGCTGAACCCAAAATAATACTTGGCCTGTGTTTTGTGTTAAACAATTTATATACCAAGTTTGAAGACAGAATGTTATTTCATTCACAAGTTATGAGTACAAAACCCTAAAATGTGCAAAATTTCAAACTTTCAAGGGGCATGATTCCAAAACCCCTTGGACCTCTGAACCCAAAATCGAACTTGACCTGAGTTTTGTGGTAAACAACTTACATACCGAGTTTGAAGACCTTGTGTTATTTTGTTCACAAGTTATCAGTCGGAAACCCTAAAATACGCAAAATTTCAAAGTTTCAAGGGGCATAACTCCAGAACCCCTTGGACCTCTAAACCCAAAATCATACTTGACCTGAGTTTTGTGGTAAACAACTTACATACCAAGTTTGGAACCTTGTGCTATTTCGTTCACAAGTTATCAATCGGAAACCCTAAAATTCCCAAAATTTTCAAAGTTTCAAGGGGCATAACTCCAGAACCCCTTGGACCTCTGAACCCAAAATCGAAGTTGACCTGAGTTTTGTGGTTAACAACTTACATACCAAGTTTGAGGATCTTGTGAAATTTTGTTCACAAGTTATCAGTCGGAAACCCTAAAATTCGCAAAATTTCAAAGCTTCAAGGGGCATAACTCCAAAACCACTTAGACCTCTGAACTAAAATCAAACTTGACCTGAGTTTTGTGGTAAACAACTTACATACCAGGTTTGAGGATCTTGTGCGTTTTTGTTCACAAGTTATCAGTCGGAAACGCTAAAATTTGCAAAATTTCAAAGTTTCAAGAGGCATAACTCCAGAACCCCTTGGACCTCTGAACCAAAAATCGAGCTTGACCTGAGTTTTATGGTAAACAACTTACATACCAAGTTTGAGGATCTTGTGTTATTTCGTTCACAAGTTATCAGTCAGAAACCCTTGGACCTCTGAACCCTAAATCGAACTGGACCTGCGTTTTGTGGTAAACAACTTGCATACCAAGTTTGAAGACCTTGTGTTATTTCATTCACAAGTTATCAGTCGGAAACCTTTGGGGGACTGATGGACAGACAGACAGATGGACAGACGGACTGACTGACTAACTGACAGACAGACAGACAGACGGATGGACGAACACATGACTGAGGGTATCACATAATACCTTGCCACTTCATGTGGCGGGGTATAAAAAATAAACAATATCAATTTACTGGCAAATTAAAACCACTGTTTGTTTTTATTATTTTTTTTCAAATATTCTTTATCATGCTATCTCACAATTTAAGTGTAACAATATCCATGCCTGCTAATGTAATGCTGCATCAGAGTATAAATTATTCAAATTCTAAAATGCAAGAATTCAATTTCAAATGAACTATAACTTTTTCATAACAGAAGTAAAATGTACCAAAGACCATTTTTTAAATTTAAACTTTTCAATTAATTCATGCATGGCCTGCTTTAAAATGGTATGACTTGGTGTATACAGACATGCTTATATTTAATTTTTACTTCTTTTATTCCCTTTTATTCTTCTATTTACAAAGAGCCTAGGCTGAAAATGCTCGGCCCTCCCTAAATATTTCACTCTAGAATTTTTTCATGTTCTATATTTTATTCATATTCATTTGGTATTTAATTTTACCTTTGAACTGGCCTTTACACAAAATTCTTTGTCTATAAATTTGGTAAAAATGAACTTTCGAAACCTGTGGTGTAAAGAAACGAGTGCACTATATCCAGGTTTTACTGTATTTCTGAAATAGTCAGTGCTAAAAAAACTACAATCAATTATTTTAACATACAATCAATTATTTACTGTTAACACTGACCTTAAATGTAGCTAACATTGTATCTAACTGTACAATACAATTCTGAACCCAGGGATCATTTGCTTCAAAATTTGAGAAATCCTCCTGAAAAAAAAAATATATAACTATCTGTAACATAAACTAATAATTGCAAAATGGAAATTGACAGCTTATTACATCTTTCTCTTTTTATATATTTACAAAGAATAATCTTATTGTAATTCATACGTTGTTAGATTTACATGAGGGAACATGCTAACAAAATCAGGATTTTATTGTTCACTTTGTTGTAAACAATTATAACTCCAACCATGTTTAAGATTTGTCGCTCTTAACAAACTGAACTTTATCAAAAAATCTGTTCGTCTTGTGTTGTGACTCAAGAGAATTTTACAATTTAATTCCAATTTTGAAACATTTTCTGCCAAATTGTGATCATGGTCAAAGGCCATAATTAAGAATGTCATATAATACAAAAGACCAACCTTAAATACCCAATAACTTTGACCTACCACAACCATTTATTGAGAAATGGAATTAATCAAAATCTTTAAAGAGGTCACTTGACTCTGAAATTGAAGTCATGCCCCC
>MJUU01049774.1:202737-233700 GCA_002080025.1 Modiolus philippinarum
ATTTAACAAGATGTGAGAAATTTCATAATTAACGTGTTTAAGTTGTAGAAAATGTTTCTCTAATGACATAATGTAAAACACCGAGTATTATGTTCCGAAGAGATTTGGCGGGAAATGTCGGGTGAGTTGTTCTCTCACTAGAGAGGAGAAATATTTTTATCACATCGGTCAGGCATTTGTTAAATTCGCTAGAAATTAGAGAAATGGTGTTCCTACATCAAAGAGAAATATATTGAACTCATTAAAGTTTATGACAGTGTCATCATAATCACACTTTCTAAACATACCCCTTACTGTTCATACTTTCCATTGAAAGCAAGACAAAAAAACAATAGCCAAACAATAACTTACATGCTGCAATCTTTTTTTTTCAAATTATATAAAACTGTATCATTTCAAAAGTTTTATGATGACCTTTTTTCTGATGTCAGTTATGCTTCCAAAAAGCACATAGGTACTTGTTTTATTATTGACACAAGACAAAGCAATGATCCTTCAGGGTATCTTTCTATATTTAGTAGTGTACAATTCATCAATTGGATTAAAGTCAAATGCATTCATAGACTGCAGTGTAAAATCTCTTTGACATGATATATATTTTAATTTGGTA
Source organism: Modiolus philippinarum (assembly GCA_002080025.1). Lineage (NCBI taxonomy): Eukaryota > Metazoa > Mollusca > Bivalvia > Mytilida > Modiolidae > Modiolus > Modiolus philippinarum. The sequence continues at coordinate 203,348 of MJUU01049774.1, forward strand.
CAAACAATAGGCCATACTTGATGAAATATTTCCCCTGTGCATTTGCTTAGTATGAAATGGTCTAATATAAGACATTACACATGTATTACCTATATATCAATTTATTGATTTTTCAAGTTATGACTAGTTGATAGTTGGTTTTACTCACTTCAGTTATATTATGACTAGTGGACAGATAACTATCAGCCAGAGGTTTAACTCGAGGTTTAACTGCGTTTGATTGTAGCTGTGTAAAACCAAACTCTAAAACATCTTTAAACCGATTTGCTGCTGCACCTAAATCTGTTAAACAGCTCTGAAAAATGACAAAATATATAATTTTGAGCATTTGATGAAGAAAAAAAATATATCTAACAGTAAATAACCCAGGTCCTACCCTTTCTAAAACCTGACTCTACTATTTTCACTTATATTAAGCTATTTACAGGGTATTACCTTTGGATAACGTTTCATTAAATTCAGATAAACTACCAATATACAGGAGACGTGCATACAAAATCACTAACACAGGGCAACAAAACCTCATCTTCAAGATGTTGGACCCAAACTATCCCTTTATGCATACTCGGTCATGAACTAATTTTGGGTGTAGTTTTACCATGTAGAAGGAGTAAGGTTTAAATAGCTTGTACAAATCTAACTTGAAAAGACACACTAACATAAGGTGGGGATAAGAATCTAGAATTTTGTTGCAGCATATCACCATTCTATTCTTGTGTAATAACAATGGGGGTTCATGAATCAGTTTTTCACTATTCTGAATTCTTAACTATAGGCATGCAGCTTCAAATTGATAGTATTTTATATTTTTATATTCAGTAGAACTTTGGTGACTAGAACTGCAATAACTCGAACACCATTGTTGCCTTAAAGGAGTATAAGTGTCAGATTTCAGAAGCATGCGATATCTGGGGTTTTATTCATTTAAACAAGGTTTTTGCACATGTATCATATTTTCTTGGTCATAGGTCACACTAAAATGCATAAAATAGACAATGTATAAAATTTTATCAACTTTCAATTATATTTTCATATATTTTAAGGCATATAAACAGCCAATGGAAATTAAAGGAAAACTCTAGAGAGAACTGTTTCTTATCTCAAAAATTCTTACGTGGATTTTAAAAAATATTTTGCTTATGTTATTCTATTAGCAAAGCTCTTCAAAACAGAAGGCCAGCTTTTCAATTCTAATTACAAAATTTCTGAATCTCGTTACCCCTTAAACAATTTTTGTGGTCCCTTTGTTCAAGTTTAAACATATATCTTGAACACCCCCTTGGCTTGAATGGGTGTTCAAACCATCAAAGTTCGGCTTTAATTGAGTTTGAAAATTGAATCTTACCTCAAGTTTGGCTTTATTTTGATCTGAACACTGATGGAATGATTTGGATATCTCTGTCTGAAGAACAAAATTAATTCATATACATGTATAATGAAAAGAGAATCTGCACTCTACATTTTTGTGATGTCAGTCGCTGTTTGAATTTTTAACATTTTATCTTTACTTCTATAGCATAGGCAATATTCACAGATTTATTTATTTTTTGCCACGGAGTTGACATGTTCAACACAGCAGGTGTCTTAGAAGCAGGCCATGCTTACTCTACCAGTGCACCTGTTCTCACCAATGGTTTTTATTGGGCCCATGGTGTTCATCTTTGTATGTGTGTGTGTTTTCTTTTCTGTGTCATACTCATGTTATGTCTCTGTTTCTTTGTTTTTCCTATGTTGATGTTGCCCGTAGATTATTCGCTTTGGACTGACGGTTTGTTTCTCTCTTACCGAGGTACTTTGCTAATAATGTTACAGACTTATGTTTGCTACTAGAGGGTTAACATTGTTCTTACAATTTTGCTATTGGTATATCCTACTATTATATTTTCTGTACTGCATTATAATCATTGTTTAAATATTTTTAAATGTTTATAATCTTCATAGATTTGGATCACATCTATCACAGGCCCTTTCTGCAAATTTGGTCATGTTTGAAAAGTTAATTTTCTCTTTAAAAAGAAGGTTTATTTCATAAACAGTATATTCATCATAATGCTAAATAAGGGTTGTAGGTGCAAAATTGGACAATGGAATGTGCCTTCCATATTTTTCTGTCTGCTGGCACTACTGCACTATCAGGTTTTGTTCTGTGACGTCGGGAAAATTCATGCACAAGGAACAGTTTTTTTGATATATCACTTTCCCAGCAAGTTACCTGATAGTTTAGTAGCGACACCAATCAGGAAAAGCATGAAGGTGAATTCCATTACTAGGTAATCTCATTCGTAAATATAAATACAACAGAAAAATAAAGCAAACATTAAATCAACTTACCTCTAAACTTGTTTTTAATGATTGGCAATATTCACAGCTTGCCTCTGCATTGTTTAATATGGTCTGAAAGGAGAAATATCACATACATGTATTTTAATGAGATGTAAACTGAAAAGACATTGCTCTGACAGTTTCCTTTATGCATTGGTATCTTCTTCTGAAAAGAACTGTCCTTTCCAAACCTTTCCAAGTAAGAAGAAATGATATATATACAATGTAGTTGCTTTCCTAACAAATTTTTGCCATTTCATTTAATATCTCTACAAAGTTTGAAGCGAATTTACTAAAGGTTTATCAAGTTAGAGTGCAACATGTGAAAATATGACCTTAAGAAATTGACGAATTAAATCCCATAGCTCTTGCAAAAAATAGAAATTTCTTTAAGAAGTGTACAGATCATGAAGCCATAAATCCAATATCTCTACAAACTTTACAGCGAATTGACCAAAGGTTTGGCAAATTTGATCCTGACTTATGAAACTGATGGATAGACACTTGGACATTTGTATATGTTAGTACATCCATTACTTAACAAGCAAATAAAAAGTATATATCAGCAAATACCATTAATAATGAAATACATATATATTTCATGTATTTGAAATAAAAGATAAAAAATGAAACTAAACTTACAGGTAAATAGGGACAGTTTGATATAAAACATATATATACTTACAAGAAATTGAGCTTTTGTTTTTTCGGTATCAGAACTCTGTAATTTTCCTTGTTGTATACTAGACTGCACCATATTATATGCTTGCTGAAAATAATAATCTGATGGAAATCCTGCACGAATACAGGAATGTAACACTTCTCTAAAGTCTTGTTCTAACACTGTACAGGCATGATTTAACATTGCACATACACCATCCACACTACCACTAGTTAAAGATCGTCTGAAACATATGTTCAAAATTTAAAGAGACAATAACTAATTAATAATTATCTTCAAACTGATTAAAATTCCATGACAAGAAGGAATAAAAGAAGTAAATAAAAGTCGGGCATAGTTATGGTCTAAATGCTAACTTGCGTTTGATGATAATGAAGTTTGTGCATGTTTTCTTCAGATTTATTATGCTTAATTCTCGTTTCAGACAGGGTTTATAGCACCACATATCCTTCATCTGAAGGAAATTTTATACATATACAGGGTACATCATACTATATATCCATCTGTAACTTGAATTACATTTATATTCCTGTGAACAGTCCTTGGAATTGGACTTGAATCAGCAAAAAAAAAAAATAACTCTTATGAATCCACCATGTTGTTTTCATGTTTGTTTTTTTTTCACTTTTTCACTCCTAGATTTTTCAAGAACCTTTCACTCATCATAACAGTATAATAATGGGAAATAAGCGCAAAAATTCAATAGAAGAGAACAAATAAAAATGAATTATTCATTAAATGTGTGAATAATGTATGTAGAATTCATAAAGACTTTCTTTGAATGAAAATGTGATTTGTGTGCAGATCTGGTTTATTTATTGTTATACTGATTGCATGGGATTTAAACTGCTTTCTTTTGTACACTATATAATTTTTATTTGAGGACAACCCAATGTGTATATAAAAATTCAAGGAGTACTTACCTCACACACTTTTTCACAATAAAAAATGAATCATCTACCATACTTGATGTGGGTTGACCTGTATCTAATGAATCCATACTCACAGCCTACAATTATATACATATACATGTATATTAAAATATATAAAGGGTTGGAAAGACAATAATGTCTCCCTATTGCCCTCACTACATTAGTTTAGGATGACCTTTTCTGATAGCCTTTGCTGCAAGATGTAGCTTATTATTTTTATAGTCAACTCCTCTTTTTCATTCTTGGCAAATATGGTTGAATTTCTTTATTTCATGCCCATCACCTGAATCAGTTTTCAGGGATTCCATCTACAGGGCATCCTGGTGATTATAGGGAATGTCTCATCAATGCAGGGTAATCAGGTCATAGTATGAAAAGCCTGGTTCCCAACCATTTTGTGGAAAAATGCCATGCTCCATGCAGTATAAATACCTTTCTATATGTTTAACCAGAGGCTCCCAGGAGCCTGTATCGCTCACCTGGCTTTCAGTTGCCACAATCAAGGTAACATTGTAAGTTATACAGTTGATCTTCAGCCTTTCAAACTTTTGAAGCTCAAACACCACAAATATCTTGAACTGTATTTAAAGTCTGGTCATGTTTTACTGTATTTCTTTGTTTGGTTTTAGACAAAAAATGTTCTGCTAAGGACCACTTTCGACAAAAGCTTTGAAGTTGAGATGTCATTTTGTAACTGGCGGTCAATGAACAATTTTCAACATCGGTTTTGAAGTAGCAACATCAATAGAAAAAAGAAGGGAAATGGGGAATGTGTCAAAGAGACAATGACCCAAATGGGAGTAATAACAACTCAAAGCCACCATAAGATCTTCAATGAACGGTTAGAAAACCCCACACCCAATGGTAGGTCTGAGTCGGCCCCTGAATAGAGAGTAATCAAGTTCAGCGAATAGACTCCTATAGACATAAAGTAAACTAACTAGAAAAAAGACAAGACACACAAAGGCTTAATAAATTTCCTGACTTAGGACAGGCGCAAACCTGCTGCGGTGGGGTTAAACTCGTTTTATTGGGCCCAAACCTTCCCCCTACAGCCAATGTGATAAATAAACAAGAGGCTCTCAAGAGCCTGTATCCCTCACCTGGCCCTTGATTAACATAGACATTTTATGTTAAAGAGCCCTTATATATAATTAAACTATAAATCCAATATCCCTAATTAGTTAAAGGGGAGAAGACCTCTGTTAGTTTAACATTGGACCCCATGGGAAACACTAAGTTCACGCTGCCTGCCATGTTTGATATCGCACTGACCTGAAAAACACCTTTTTGCAAGGGACCACTCAATGACTATTGCGGCCAAGTTTTGTTCCAATTGGCTAAGTACATTCAGAGGAAAAGATCTTTGAATCTGTTTTCCCATAGGGTCCAATGTTAAAACTTCCCCTCTGGCGGCCATGTTGGATAAAGTGCAATCCTGAAAAACACCTTTTTTGCAAGGGACCATCTAAGGACTATTGTGGCCAAGTATGGTTCCAATTGGCTCAGTAGTTTCAGAGAAAATGATCTTTGAAAGCGTTTTCCCATAGGGTCCAATGTTAAAACTATGTTCCCCCGGCGGCCATCTTGAATATCGCGCTGACCTGAAAAACACATTTTTTGCAAAGGACCACCTAAGGACTATTGTGGCCAAGTTTGGTTCCAATTGGCCCAGTAGTTTCAGAGGAGAAGATCTTTGAATGTGTTTTCCCATAGGGTCCAATGTTAAACTATATCCCCGGCTGGCAGCCATGTTGAATGTAGCACAATCCTCAAAAACACCTTTTTGTAAGGAACCACCCAAAGACTATTGTGGCCAAGTTTGGTATCAATTGGCTCAGTAGTTTCAGAGAAGAAGATCTTTGAAAGTGTTTTCCCATAGGATCCAATGTTAAAACTATGTTTCCCGCTGGCGGCCATCTTGAATATAACACTGACCTGAAAAACACCTTTCTTGCAAAGGACCACCTAACGACTATTGTGGCCATGTTTGGTTCCAATTGGCCCAGTAGTTTCAGAAAAGAAGATCTTTGAATGTGTTTTCATATAGTGTTCAATGTTAAAACTGTGTCCCCCTCTGACAGCCATGTTGATTGTAGCACAATCCTGAATAACACCTTTTTTTATAAGGGACAACCCAAAGACTATTGTGGCCAAGTTTGGTACCAATTGGTTCAGTAGTTTCAGAGAAGAAGATCTCTGAAAATGTTTTCCCATAGGGTCAAATGTTAAAACTATGTTCCCCGCTGGCAGCCATCTTGGAAATTGCGCAGACCTAAATAACACCCTTTTTGTAAGGAACCAACCAAGGACTATTGTGACCAAGCTTGGTTCCAATTGGCTCAGTAGTTTCAGAGAAGAAGATCTTTGAAAGTGTTTTCCCATAGGCTCCAATGTTAAAACTATGTTTCCCACTGGCGGCAATCTTGGAATTCCCGCAGACCTTAAAAACACTTTTTTTGTAAGGGATCACCCAAGGACTATTGTGGCCAAGTTTGGTTCCAATTTGCCCAGTAGTTACAGAGGAGAAGATCTTTGAATGTGTTTTCCCATAGGGTCCTATGTTAAAACTATGTCCCCCGCTGGCGGCCATGTTGAATGTAGTGGGATCCTGAAAAACACCATTTTTGTAAGGGACCACCCAATAACTATTGTGGCCAAGTTTGGTACCAACTGGCTCAGTAGTTTCAAAGAAGAAGATCTTTGAAAATGTTTTCCCATAGGGTCCAATGATAAAACTATGTTTCCTGCTGGAGGCCATCTTGGAAATCATGCGGACCTAAAAAAACACCTTTTTTGTAAGGGACCATCCAGGGACTATTGTGGCCAAGTTTGGTGCCAATTGGCTCAGTAGTTTCAGAGAAGATGTTTGAAAGTGTTTTCCCATAGGGTCCAATGTTAAAACTATGTTTCCCGCTGGCAGCCATGTTGGAAATCGGGTGGACCTTAAAAACAACTTTTTTGTAAGGGAACACCCAAGGACTATTGTGGCCAAGTTTTGTTCCAATTGGCTCAGTAGTTTCAGAGAAAAAGATCTTTGAAAGTGTTTTCCCAGAGGGTCCAATGATAAAACTATATTTCCCGCTGGCGGCCATCTTGGAAATCGGGCGGACCTAAAAAAACACCTTTTTTGTAAGGGACAAACCAAGGACTATTGTGGCCAAGTTTCGTTCCAATTGGCCCAGTAGTTTCAGAGAAGAAGATGTTTGAAAGTGTTTTCCCATAGGGTCCAATGTTAAAACTATGTTTCCTGCTGGCGGCCATCTTGGATGACGTACAGACTTGAGCGACACAATTTTTAAAGGGGACCACCCAAGGACTATTGTGGCCAAGTTTGGTTTCAATTGGCCCAGTGGTTTCAGAGGAGAAGATCTTTGAATGAAAAGTTTACGGACGGACGGACGGACGACAGACGGACGAATGACAGACGCAAAGTGATTGCAAAAGCTCACCCTGGCATAGCCAGGTGAGCTAAAAAACAATCATAACAACAGTAAAATTCAGTTGGCAACAGGACTGAGTAAATTGTGAAAAATGGAACTGAAAGAACTAAATATACGGACATACATGTAAACATGAAATCACAAGAGACTAATAGCAGTTAACTGACATGCCAGCTCCAGACCATCCATAACCAATATCTATTTGGAATCCAAATTTCATTGAAATAGGACAATGTTGAATTTTCCCGCCTTTTAGGGCAGCCATTTTGTAAATGGCCTTAACACTTTCAGTACTGAATTTATTCTAGAGTCGACCGGCTGAGACCGGATTATAATTGCACGTGTGATTTGCCTGGCCTGAATTAATTTGGACATGTGCCCAGTGAAAATGTCCCGTTTTGAAAATGTACGATATCTCTGATAATAGTGGAGGAAACTGCTTGAAATTTTGCATGGAAAAAGTTCAGCACCTATATTTTGAACCTTTCTTTTTTGTTTTGTTTCACCTCGAAGAAATAAAAAGAGAAATTGATGAGGGTATCAAGTTTCGACTGATTGGATACTGGAACCTGAACAATGCAACATTTTGTCAGTGTTTTCGTTAATACTGATTAGTTACCGTAAAAACCTATGTTTAGCTGTGTTAAACTATAGTGGAAAGGACTTTCAGTAATTTCACAAAGTATAAAGTATTAAAATATGTCCAAACAGAATCAATTTGAAATGTAAAATATTGTAGTTATCGACCGCCATTACAGTTGTTTACAAATCACAAAGCTAAGAAAGACAACTCAAGACATCACTCAAGGTCTCACTAACCACTTCCGGATCAATTGGCCCGTCAGTCAAAAAGTTCCTAAAGAACTAAAATTTGAAAATATGGTGTTTCAAATCATAAATAGTATATTTTAATGGTGAGATGATCATAAAAAGGCTTAAATGAAAGCTAATAGCATATAACTATGGGAACAAGTGTCATATTTGAAGAAAGTGTATGAATATTGTGTTGACATCTGAGTGAAAGGGCATTAGTCATGGTGGGGCAGCACATGTCATAAAAAATGTAAATATTTCATATTTTTATTCGTCGCAATTTTGTGAGAAAACTAAACGGTGACCCCATATTTTTACAACAGGTTTGGATTCCTTAGATAAAATGCTTCGAAATGATATATGACATGAGACTCACGTTAACCGAATATGTTGAGGGCAAAACTTTGAAATTGCCCGTTTTTGCCTTGAAGTAAATGACTACGTTATAAGCGGTTATTGAGACCCAAGACAACTCTTTTGAGTTGTCTCTTTGCCTAGATGTTACGTATTTATTAATTGATAGACCGTGACAGTCTCTGGGACTAATAAGAGATTTTACCACAGTCTGAGAACAACATACCCACTTTGTAAACGACAATATTCATAATATATCAACAAGGACAATGTTCATTAAGATGTAAGAGACAATTACAAGGTAGAAGCAAAATAATTAATTTTGTTAGAAGTCTTTTATCTTGTTAACATTCATTATATCACACATTGATCACAAAATATTAACCTTGACTTATTAAATTTTGGATATAAATTTAATACCAATTTAAACTCACCAGCAAAAAAGAGTTGAAAGTTGAGCTTCCATTTATCAACAATTTATATGAAACTGGCAGTCAGGATCACTCGTTTCAATCAATTCAAGAGTTCATCAAATAATAAATTAATAATATTCAAGTGTACTTCATAAGTGTCATCAAATTATGTTCATGTATTGTTCATCAAATCAAGAATCCAAAAATAAAGTTTCAAAAGAACTGGAAAAATAACGAAAGTTAACTAACATGTAAAGAGTGCCTCAATTTAGTAATTTTTAATAGTGTGGTAAGCCTTGAAGCAATCAGGAAGACATAAATGCTTATCACAGTTTAAGCAACCATATTTTGTTTGTCTTCTTGTCTCCTGTGTACCGTTTTTTACCTGTTTCCAACAAACGTGACACCAAGATCTGTTTGGAAGAGTGTCAGGCATGTGACGCTCAGTCAAGCGGTTTTCAATAGGCACTAATGATGGTCGACCTTTCTTGTTCTGCCCAGTTGTATACCCATTGATAAGTCCAGTGGCCACCAATTTAGAAAATTCAAGAAATGTCAAAGACTTTTTACCTGGTGCTGGCTGGTGGTTCGGTGATCTTAGGTAGAGGCAGAATGCATTGAACTTGAGAATTTCAAGCATTGTGAAAAAAACATGTTTAGGCCATTTGAGTGTTTTGTGTTGGAATACATAGTATTGAACATTTTGATCATTTTTATCTACTCCTCCCATATATTTTGTGTAGTTTACAATAGCTTGAGGACAGGGCAAATTTTGTTGCATGAACTGCCCATTTGGCTGTTGAACCATTCTCTGTACTTCCCCAAAAGAATTATCATGTATTGTGGAAATCACATTTACATTTTTTTTGTCTTTCCCGACTACAGCATTTACTTGACCTTTTTGTCTGGATTGGTAGTCCCCACGATTGACAATACCATCAGGATTTTTTGTCATGATATCTCTAGTTAAATCCCTACCATTTGTTCTGATGGTCCCACAACCAGCAGTTTCATAATTATCAAAGAGTTCTACTAAAAGTGATGTTGATGTAAAATAATTGTCCATGTAGACATGGTATCCCTGACCACCTAAGTTTGCCTTTTCAATACACTGTTTAACAACATGACTAGCTAAACCTTGCACAGGTTGATCTGTTTTCCCACTGTATATTTGACAATGTGATATATACCCTGAATCTGCCTCAGCAACTGCCCACATTTTAATTCCCCACTTGGTTGGTTTTGCAGGCATGTATTGTTTAAAACTTAACCTTCCTTTAAAGGGTATCATAACCTCATCTACGGAAACTTGTCTCTTTGGTGTAAATTCATGTGCATGCAATCGGTAAATTTATTCCTGAGAGCTCTTACTTTATATAACACATCATAATTTGGGTCACCGTGCTGTGGTTCTTCATTGCAATCGGAGAAATGAAGAATATTCAGCCGCATATTTTACTGTAAATCGCGATCACGGTACCTTCACATGTCATCTCGGAATGCAAATGGTGGCGAGTGGCAACGACAAAAAAGTTGAAGTTCTTTTTCGCTTAGCTAACTCCAAACGAATAAATATTGTTAGTGACTGAGTTCAACAGATAAATAATGATTTAAAATTTACTTGTGTCAGTTTTGGTAGCATGACAATCAAAATCAGTCTAGGAATCCAAGTTTGAAATACTCTTGTCAAAAACTACTTTCACGATGCATAAATGCAACGTGCGGCGATTACCAGGCGATGCATAAAAACATCATCAGGCAGTTCCCAGGCGATGAATGAATACGTCATGCACCTTGAATGGTTTAAGCAAACAATTTTCAACATCACTTTTGAAGTTGCGACATCAATACCTATTTGGGAACCAAATTTCATTGAAATCGGACAACATTGAATTTTCCTGCCTTTTTTGGCAGCCATTTGAAAACGGCAGGCAACAAACAATTTTCAACACCGCTTTTGAAGTAGTGACATGAATATCCACTTGGATACCAATTCAATTGAAGTCAGATAATGTTGAATTTCCCCGCCTTTTTTGGCGATCATTTTGAAAAAGGGCAGTGAACGAACAATTTTTAACAACAGTTTTGAACTTGCGACATCAATACCTATTTGGAAAGCAAATTTCATTGAAAATGAACAATGTTGAATTTTCACACCTATTTTGGCGGCCATTTTAAAAATGTTGGTCAAAGAACAATATTTAACATCAGTTTTGAAGTTGCGACATCAATACCTATTTGGAAACCAAATTTCATTGAAATCGGACAATGTTGAATTTTCCCGCCTGTTTTGGCAGCCATTTTAAAAATGGCAGTCAACTAACAATTTTCAACTCCGGTTTTGAAGTCACAACATCAATATCTATTTGGAAACCAAATTTCATTGAAATCGGACAATGTTGAATTTTCCCGCCTATTTTGGCAGCCATTTTGATAATGGCTGTCAACAAACTATTTTCAACACCAGTTTTGAAGTCGCCATAGCATAGAAAAAATTTCATCATTTTACACCTAACCTTCATCTTCTATAGTTTTGGAAATAAAAGACAAACTGTAAGACACGGATGCCCCGCCAAAAGATTTATCACAAAGGATAAACTCATATTAAAATGTAGGTCAAAGCCACTTAATTTGATGAAATATCATTGTCCTATAATAATGTGTAGTTGTTGAGAAATGGACTTAAAGGCAAACTTTAACCAAATTCATCGAAGCATAAAATGTAGGTCAAAGCCACCTTATTGTTAATGATTTGGGTAGTACTCGTCAAGGCAATTACTTTGTTGAAAAATCATTGTCCTATAATACAAAGTTGTTGAGAAATTGACTTAAACGCAAAACTTAACCAAAGTCATTGAAGCATAAAATGTAGGTCAAAGCAATCTTATTGTCAATGATTTGGGTAGTACTCATCAAGGCAATTAATTTGATGAAATATCTTTGTCCTATAATGTATAATTGTTGAGAAATGGACTTAAACATAAAACTGAACCAGAGTCCTCCCTCAAGCATGAAATATAAGTCAAAGAGTCAAACTACTTAGTGAACTATGTAGTACAATCAAAGATCTATCTACTGACCTATTATCATTGTTCTACCTCTTACAGTTTCTGAGAAATGGACTCTAACGCAAAACTTAACCGGATGTACGGTCGTATGGATGTATGGACGGAAGGACGGACAAGGGTAACACTATATGCCCCTTCCACATTCGTAAATGTACGAAAATTGTAAAAATTCCGTGAAAAAAGGGCAAAAACTCCTACAAGGGTTTATGGATTTTCTTCAAAATTTCAGGGTGGGTAGATCGTGATATGCTGAACATCTTTGCAATTTACACTTGACCTCTATCTGTTACACTTTTTGAAATAAAAATAAACTAGAGGCTCAGATACTGAGCCTGTATCGCTCACCTGACAAAGATGCTTCTAAGACATGCCTATGCCGATGACCAAAAATTTTTTCCTATAGGATCTAATGTAAAGCTATGTTCTCTTCTGACATCAATGTTTTTGTCAGATTCAATTGAAATAAATATTCTTTGTTAAGATCTTTCAATACATTACTCCAATACAGTTAAGTTAAATTTGCTTTAATGGTTTCAGAGTTGATGATGGTCCTTTGTTAAACCTAAGTTCAGCGTTGGCGGCAATGTTTTTTATTGGATCAGAACAAAATGAGCAATCTTTGTAAAGGATCTTCAATACATCATACCTGTAAAGTTTGGTTGAATTTACTTCAGTGGATTCAGAGAAGATGAAAATGTGATTTTCCCATAGGGGCCAATGTTAAATAATGTTCAGTGCTGGCGGCCATGTTTTTTATGGGATCCAAACGAAAGGAGCAATCATTGTTGAGGACATTTAGTACATTGTTCCTGTAAAGTTTGGTTGAATTTGCTTCAGTGGTTTCAGAGGAGAACATGAAAATGTGATTTTTCCCATAGGGTCCAATGTTAACCCTAATTTATGCCCTGGCGGCCATGTTTTTAGCGGATCAGAACAAAATGAGCAATCTTTGTAAAGGACCTTCCATACATCACTCCTGTAAAGTTTGGTTGAATTTACTTCAGCAGTTTCAAAGGAGAAGATGAAAATGTGATTTTCTCCATAGGGTCCAATGTTAAACCTAAGTTCCGCGCTGGCGGCCACGTTTTTTATCGGCTCAGAACCAAATGAGCAATCTTTGTAAAGGACCTTCCATACATCATTCCTGTAAAGTTTGGTTGAATTTGCTTCAGTGGTATCAGAGGAGAAGATGAAAATGTGAAAAGTTAACGGCTGGATGTCGGATGACGGACGACAGACGCCATGTGATGGCAATAGCTCACACTGACCCTACGTGTCAGGTGAGCTTAAAATGCAAAAATATTGAAAATTTTACAGAAAAAGGGCTATAACTCCTTCAAAATTGCACGGTGGGTAGATCTCATCATGCTGATCATTTTTACTCTGTCAAATTTTTGATATCTGTAACAGTTTTCTAGTATTTAGCCAAAAAATGCAATTTATCCCTATGTTCTATTTTTAGCAATGGCGGCTATGTTGTTTGACCAGCTGACTAATCAAACACAATACCCTGGTGATGATTCAAGTCAAATTTGGTTACATTTGGCCCAAAGTTTCAGAGGAGAAGATTTTTGAAATTGTTGACAGACGAACTACGGAGGCATAGTGATGGCAAAAGCTCACATGGCCTTTTAGACCAGGTGAGCTAAAAAAAGAACAGTCTATTTGTTATACAGGAAAGTTGAATTTCCACATTTCTCCCATTTTCCAGTGGAATTCAAAACTGGTTGTCTGAGATGTTCCATCCATTTATTTTCTAGTTTAATTACCTTATCCTCGTCTTGATATAGCTGAGATATTGCTCACTGCCTGTTTGACTCCCAACTAATCAATCAATCAATCTATGTTTCATGAAGATGCAGTAATGAAAACTCACCTTAAGCACCATCTCTCTCATAAAATATTCTTCCATTAAAATATAGCTGCCTATTAATTCCTGCATTAATCGTTTTAAATCACAGTTATCTAAATATGTATCTACATCCAATATTCTGTCTGCAAAGAAAAGGATGACACTACTAAATAAATAATTCTAAAATGGACACAAATAATATGATACAAACATCGTAAATCACAGTTATCTAGATATGTATCTACATCAAATATTCTGTCTGCAAAGAGAAAGATGACACAACTAAATAAATAATCCTAAAATGGACGCATATAATAAAATACAAACTATTCTTAAGGTAACATAGGATATTGACAGGATATTCTGCATGAATCTCTTAAATAGATTTTGGGATCAAATGACATAATGGCCTCTTGCTGATATTGCCGATGTCTATTGAAATACATGGCGACTCTTTACCAAACCCTTCATGAAGTTTTGAGTTTGATTTTTCTTCTATAGTGTGACAGTGTTTTTCAAGCAGACCAGGCTCAAGCAAAATGGCAGTTTAGCAAAGAGCACTTCCTGACCCATCTTTCTCAATTACAGTGGGTTCTCCTAATATTGTGGGTTCCATTATATCGTGGTATTCACGTTCATTTCAACTAAATTTTTAATTGTGACGTCACCATTTCTGCGTAGCTACGTACCACGATATTAAGATCTACCAGTATACTTTTTGTTGTATTCTTCCTTTCTCATGATAGTAGTCACTGAGTTAGTAGTCTATCTGTATTGGCTTTTATTTGTATGTACTGTACATGGAAATTTTGGCGTAGGGGTAATTTTCGCGTATTTTACTGTTATCTTTTCTGTTATAATGAAAATAATATCCCTCTTAAAAGCCGAGACTAATATATAGAACCTATAATACCTTGTACACTATTTGCATCTGTTGCAGATCCTGCCTCAATATCATTCTGTAAAAAACAAACAAAAACAATATCATTTTATCATAAAGCCATCTCACCTAGATATACTCACATACCAAATATGAAATTAATATGTCAAGCAGTTAAAGTAAAAAAACTCTAGAAACCTACATTATATTTTTTAAAATTTCACTAAGTCAAAAGGCCATAACTTGGTAAAAAATCAACAGACCAGAACCAAATTCATACTTTATCTGTATCTCACCTAGATATACTCATATACCAAATATGAAATCAATATGTCAAGCGGTTACAGAAAAAAACTCCAGAAACCTATATTTTTCAAAATTTCACTAAGTCCAAGGGCCATAACTCTGTACAAAATAAACTGACCATCACCAAATTTAACTTGATCTGTATCTCACCTATATATACTCATATACAAAATGTGAAATTAATATGTCAAGCGGTTACAGAAAAAAACTCCGGAAACCTATATTTTTCAAAATTTCACTAAGTCCAAGGGCCATAGCTCTGTACAAAATCAACGGACCGGAACCAAATTTGAACTTGATCTGTATCTCACCTAGATATACTCTTATACCAAATATGAAATCAATATGTCAAGCGGTTACAGAAAAAAACTTCAGAAACCTATATTTTTCAAAATTTCACCAAGTCCAAGGGCCATAACTCTGTACAAAATAAACTGACCAGAACCAAATTCGAACTTGATCTGTATCTCACCGAGATATACTCATATACAAAATATGAAATTAATATGTCCATCGGTTACAGAAAAAAACTCCAGAAACCTATATATTTTTCAAAAATATCATAATTTAAATGTGTTTAAATTGTAGCAAATGTTTCTCTTATGACATAATGTAAAACACAGAGG
Organism: Modiolus philippinarum; assembly: GCA_002080025.1. Taxonomy (NCBI): domain Eukaryota; kingdom Metazoa; phylum Mollusca; class Bivalvia; order Mytilida; family Modiolidae; genus Modiolus; species Modiolus philippinarum. The sequence continues at coordinate 219,039 of MJUU01049774.1, forward strand.
ATTATTATCCAAATAGATAAGGCAGGAAAATTCACAAGAGTTTTTCTCTAGAAATGAGAAACATTAGTATCACATCAGTCAGGTATTTGTTAAATTTGGTAGAAATTAGAGAATAAACAATCTCAAACTGATGGCAGAATCATTGCTTTTGAAATTACAGTTTTATATTGAGTGTGTTCCTAGTTCAAGCAAGTTATAGTCATTGAATCTAGCACCCTTAGTGACATTTTACAAACAAAACATTATAGCATAGGAATATACTCAAATTTACATTTTATAAATTCCTGGATTCCTTTTTTCCTTAAATTAAAGAATATTTTTGGGAACCATGAAAGGTTTCATAAACCTAAGTTTGCAGGGGTTAATCACACCTTTTGTGCCAAGGGTCCTGTACCTTTAAAATTGGGAAAATTCACGCGATTTGTTCAAAATTGAGAAAAAAAAGTAGTCAGTTCAACAGTTGATTTGTATAATGTGTGCTTTCTTTTACTTTCTTTCTTTACTGCAAAAATTATTCCAAGTTATCATGTTTGAATAGAGAAATACCATTATCAAGCTAAGTTCAAGTGCAAAACTTTCAATTCTAGTAGTGTCCCTTCACTGGCTTCACACAACGGGGTTTTACTAACGGTACCAGTTAATAAAAAAAAAAAAAAACTCTGATCAGAGGAATCAAAATTTTATCAATTTTCGACTGGAAGTTGAAAGATACAACCTCACACATTGAAGACTGATTGAGTTTAACGTACGTAGTGAGTGAAACAAACATGTCGTTTCACTCACTTTATCAGTAAAAATTACTATAACGGCTTTTATTGCTTAAATTTTTGTGCCTTGATAAAGTTATGAATCCATTGGGTGCCGATTTTAGCAATTTCTACTTCAAATTGTGCAATGACACGACCTCGATGAATAAACAATCTGGTTTCCAGTACTCTACGAAAGCAAGCATAAAACAAACAGGAAATGTAGGAACCAGAGCATGCATTCGGTATTCCTCTTGAGCTTTCATTTCCGTGGTATCGGGTGACTGGTTTACCAAAAACTGATAGTTGCTAGTCTATTTCATGTAAACAAAACGTGAAACTGAAAATTTTAAAGACGTTTTTAAACATAAACAAAATTGGGAATTTTATATCTTGAAATTGGGAAAAATTATGTTTTTTGTCCATTGGGAATGGGGCCGAAATTCGGCCCCTAAATGCACTATAGATTAGGCCCTGGTTTGTACTTGTATTGATTGATTGATTGATTGATTGATGTTTTATGCCAACTTCAGCAATATTTAGATTGTACTTTTAGCAGAAATTCCTGCTTTAGCATAAAATATAGGCTGTTTTGCACTCAATGTTGGATATCAGGAGTTGAAGACAAATAACAACATTCTTTTCTCTTGTGAAATTTCATCCATACATGTTGAATTATTGTCTACAGTACACTTTTTATTTTTTTCATTACTGTAACAACAACACTGCATGAATTGTGATCAATTTATAGTCACAATGTTTTTATGCCAAAATCATCAAATGTTTACAGAGCAACAACTTAACAAACATACCAAATAATCCTTAACTTATTCAGAGAGGTTATCATTAAACTTACCACTGATCTTCTTTTAATAAATCTCAAATATAATTCAGCCCTGGTATTCAGTAGCACAGTTTCTGATAATAAAATATCTAATCCTTTTGGATCATACCTAAAATACAATAATGTACATCTTTAATAAACATACAAGGTATAAAAAGAGGACATATTTTCAATAAATTCATGCATCTGTAAAGCCCCTCTTACACTACACCGTATAACCTGAACGAACGTCGAACGTATAAAAATAAATTATATTCGTTCGTCTCCTTTCATATACGTTTGTCATCCATTTTTTATCCGGTGAATAAGGAACAAGTACGGCGAAGTCTGTTTTGCACGGTGAAAAATTTTGAACACGTTCAAAACTTGGAATGGACATATACCGCACAAAATGTCAGGTGAATGTACAGTAGGTTCACGTTTTGTTCGGTTCTCATGCATTGTATATACATTATTCATACATTACTTGTCCGTCTTGCATCCGTTCATGTAGGGTAGGTTAAATTGGTGAAACGGGCTATTACTGAAGAGATAACAGATAAACCCGTTCTAGTTCCGGACTTACAGCGGAAACAAATCGAACGAGCACTGAATAAAACGAATCTATAAAAATATATGTTATGCAATGGCAAAAATTTACTTGTAATAAGGTAGGTTTACCTTATTACAAAAGTGACCTACCTTATTTCAAAATAAGAATTGTGAAAGTAAGAATTAAAAGATAATAAGCACAAAATATAAGATATAAAAAATAATGATGAAAAAACAAAACAGCTAAAAATCACAAGAAAGGAACAGAAACAAAGGCCGGTATTTTCGACCTTATGGCTTCAACTATGAGGCAATCGGACGGAAAACCAAAATGACAGTCCTACCAGAACGAGAGAAACTTCATCCACTGAAGAGTAACAGAATTTATCTGGTTGCCCCACAATTAGGCCGATAATTTTAACCTTACTTTCATTTCCATTCTTCTGATTTCAACTGGTCTTTTATTATTTTTCACTTTGTGTATTTTGTCCATTTTCACCTTTTAAAATGTGGCAGATACTTTTACCATTCATATTTTACTTAAAACAAATTTACAATGGTTGCTAATTATGTTGTCAACCAAAAGAAGGTGCTACATATATATATTTTTTAAAGTTGCTTATTTAATATAGTAATTGCAAGAGTTATGCAGCATTTGTTTATTTGTATTTATAATGCAACATTATTCTGACATATACCCAAAACATCAAAATAAAAATCTAAATGGCACCAGGTTGCACAAGCAGTGTTGCAACTTCAAATATTATGTGACCAAGTTAATGTGAAGACCCAAATATTTCTAAAATTGTCTAATTATTTCCTTTCCTACCTAATATCCAAAATTCTAAGAATTCAAGAAGGTCTATTTTCTAGTTTCATGTCTCGACATTTCATTATATAAATCTGTTTTCAGTCACTGTGACCTTCAATGACCTTGACCTTTGACCTACTTCCTCATTTCAATTGGATGTAGACTTTTTGAGTTATCATCCAGAAACCAAATTTTTCTGAAATTTTCAGTCTATTTTTGGTAACTGTGACCTTGACCTTTGAACTACTTTCTCCAAAATCATTAGGCTTCCTCCCCTCCTGGTATCCAACAACATATCCAAGTTTCATTTCAATTGGATATAAACTTTTTGAGTTATCATCCGGAAACCAAATTTTCCTCATATTTTCAGTCTATTTTCAGTCACCGTGACCTTGACCTTTGGCCTACTTTCTCCAAAATCAATAGGGTTCCTCCCCTCCTGCTACCCAACAACATATCCAAGTTTCCTTTCAATTGGATGTAAACTTTTTGAGCTATCACCTGGAAACCAATGTTTGACGCTGCCGCCCGCCCGCCCGCCCGCATGCACGCACGCACGCCCACAACACCAAACCAATAGCCGGCTTAAAAAAATGTCTGTTTTCTCGCCGTTTAAAAACTTTATATATGTTAGGAAGCATCCGCTACTATAGAGAAGTAGTTGTATAACTTTAACCCGATCTTGGTCTTGAGTTTCTTCAGTGGCATTTTCGCCTTGGGTCGTTGGTAAAGGTTATTTGTATAAACCGACAGTTCTTTTCTTAGGTCATTCTCTTTCCTTTCTATTCGGTGACATTTTTGGAAAATGAATTAAACTGGTCAAGCACGCCATATAATGATTATTTGTTTAAAATAAATTGTTGAGCAGTCAATAGACACAAGGTTTCCCTTTTTTAAATCGATAGTTGTACATAGTACCTATTCAATTCGGTTTTACTCGGTGCTCAGTACGTTTTCGTTAGCTATCCGTTTTATTCGGTACTCATCCAGTATGTTACCGTTATAAATGTTTTCTTCAGTGTTTGTCTGGTAGGGTTCCAGTGTCAGTTTGGTGCAAGTTCTGTTTATTCGGTGCCAGGACTGTGCATGTACAGTGTACTTACTGTAAACCTCCGGTTTTTGTGCGTTTTCATTGTAATTTGTTAACGAACAAAAATATTTACCACCGTACAAAAATGATATTCATACGTTCCTCATAGGTTTAATTTATACGGTGTAGTGTTGGAGTGGTTTAATAATAATATACTATATAATACTTAGTAAACTTTACTTCAGGGTTAAGTTATAACCTCCTAATTAGCCAATCATTATCCAAAACAAGACAACCTCACATTATTGGATGTGGCAATAACTGCATAAGTATCATAGAATAGAAACAAAATGTACAGTAATAAATTCTGAGCTATATTGTTTTTGTATAGCTTGGTACATGTATTGTATTCAATGTTGTTCCTCTTGAAATATTTCACCATAAACTTTCATAATCAGTAAATTAATCATAATTCATAACAGGCAATGTTTGGTATCAATTTGAAATGGCATATCAAATCATGATCCAGAACTATTTTAATATGGTGTGGTTCTGGGACCTCAACTAGACCTCTGATAATTTTTGAATCAATACAAGCAGAAATTTACCTCATTCTTTATCTCATATCTATACAAGTTTGTTTATTAATTTAGTACTTAGCAAAGGAAACTAAAATTAGTATTTACAAACCAAAATCAATAAAAAAAAAAATCAAACAAAAAATAAAAATAAAAAATAACAACAACAGATATTAGACAAAGAACAACTTTTAGCTCCAAAACTGAAGCAGACCAAGGAAAAATTATTTCCAGATTTTTCTGAAGTCCATACTTACTTTTCTGATGCTGGTTGTTTTTGAAACATTGTAGATTGTTGTACCTGGTGTACCTATAAATAGAAACAAATCTTTTATTGACAAAAAAAGAAAATTAGAAAGCGTTGCTGTGAGATACCAATTCTCTGCAAACAGACATAAACCATATCAAATTTAAGTATATCAAGCATACAATTCTGTTGAGGATATCGAATCCTTCACTACTATCTAAAATGTATGTAATTGCTAATATATAATTTCTATATGTAACACATGTAAATAAAGAATACAATTAGAAACTTGCCACAGCTAAATATGCCGTAATAACCTTCAGTAAGTTTAATACCAATGTAATATAATAAAAATATATTTCCAACAGACCTTAATGTTAAATATTAATGAATTTCAGACAAACACATTTTAGGAGTGATGTTTCATTGACATATTTAGATCTAACAATCACAGTACAATACTTACTACATGGTCTAAGTTCCTCTTTGTTTTAAATCCCTGAATAATTTTTCTTGATTGTCTGTCACATTCATTTTGTAAAATTTTCAGGAGAGTAAAAAGTCTACCAGCACCTGTAAATATTAAAGACATACACACATTCAAATCGTTTAAAAGTAAAAAGACAACTTTTGAGGTAAATAGTCTGCTAACAACATCGCTGATCAATCATCCGGCTTTAGTGAATTGAAACAGGATTCAAGGTAATTAACTTCCAGCTGTAGATTGGTTTCAGACTTGTCTTAGTTATAGGCAATTTCAATTAGGGAATAGTTGCAAGTCTATCCAAGCTGTAAATACAATTTGGTGAAAATAAGTTGAAATTTTGTCCTACAATGTAGGTGAGGCTGTTTCATTTGAACCACTTTATTTTAATTTTTGAAACAGTATATATTTTTTATAATCATATACAGTGGGAAAGTTAATACAGTGTTTTGAATAAATAATTTGGAAACGTTCCACGGAACCAAGTGTCTCGCATGCTCACTACACTGTCATTATAATTTGACCTACATGTATATTAAGATGTGGTTACTTGTATTAAGTAGAATTCCAAGAAATAAATAGTCTTTCAGATACAGAAAATTTACCAAAATTGGAACCAAAATTTTTTGAAATCTTACCATTGAAAATATTTGTTTTGACTAAAATTCATCAGAAAAGCATGCATGCTAACAAGAATTCCAACTAGAGGCTCAGAAACTGAGCCTGTGTCGCTCACCTGGCAAAATGCTTCTACGCCATACATGACTAAAAAAGATGTTTCCTTACTAATGAGGTCAAATGTTTAGCTATGTTCTTCATTAGCACCCATGTTTTTTGTCTGATCCTATTGAAATGAATAATTTTTGCAAAGGACCTTCTATACATTTCAGAGATGATGATTATAAGGATGGTTATCTCATTCCTGGCTCTTATGTTAAACTATGTTCTGCACTGGAGGCCATCCTTTTTTGTCAGATCCAAGTACCTTCCATACATCCTTCCTGTAAAGATTGGTTGAATTTGCTTCAGTAGCGTCAGGAGATAGCAAATAGATGCTTTTCCCTTAGGGTCCCATGTAAGACTATGTTCTGCGCTGGCAGCCATGTTTTTAATGGAATCGGAAAAATTTCGGCAAGCTCCATAAAAGACCTTCCATACATCAATCCTGTAGAGTTTGGTTCAATTTGCTTCAGTAGCTTCAGAGGAGATAGCAAATATATGCGTTTCCCATAGCGTCACATTTTAAACTATGTTCTGCGCTGGCAGCCATGTTTTTTCACGGATCGAAAAAATTTCAGCAAACTAAGAAAATGACCTTCCATACATCATTCCTGTAAAGTTTGGTTCCATTTGCTTCAGTAACTTCAGAGGAGATAGCAAATATATGCTTTTCCCATAGGGCCCATGTTAAACTATGTTCTGCGCTGGCGGCCATGTTTTTTCACGGATCGAAAAAATTTTGGCAAACTAAGTAAAGGACCTTCCATACATCATTCCTGTAAAGTTTTGTTCCATTTGCTTTAGTAACTTCAGAGGAGATAGCAAATATTTGCTTTTCCCATAGAGTCCCATGTTAAACTATGTTCTGCGCTGGCGGCCATGTTTTTTCACGGATCGAAAAAATTTCGGCAAACTAAGGAAAGGACCTTAAATACATCATTCCTGTAAAGTTTGGTTCAATTTGCTTCAGTAGCTTCAGAGGAGATAGCAAATATATGCTTTTTCCCATAGGGTCCAATGTTAAATCTAAGTTCAGCGCTGGCGGCCATGTTTTTTGGCGGATCGGAAAAATTTCGGCAAACTAAGTAAAGGTCATTCCAAGCATCATTCCTGTAAAGTTTGGTTCAATTTGCTTCAGTAGCTTCAGAGGAGATAGCAAATATATGCTTTTTCCCATAGGTCCAATGTTAAATCTAAGTTCAGCGCTGGCGGCCATGTTTTTTGGCGGATCGGAAAAATTTCGGCAAACTAAGTAAAGGACCTTTCCATACATCATTCCTGTAAAGTTTCATTGAAATTGGTTCAGTGGTTTCAGAGGAGATAGCCAAAATGTGAAAAGTTTACGGACGGACGACGGACGCCAAGTGATGGCAAAAGCTCACATGGCCTTTAGGCCAGGTGAGCTAAAAAATTACTTGTCTTTGAGAGTTTGAGGAAATTTACTGAAATTGGAACCAATTTTTTTAATGCTTAGATTTCAGAATTATGTCTCATAAAAATAATTCGTTAAGATATTTCATTGTTTGCAAAAATTTCTAGTCCTGGACATTATCAGGAAATTAATGCAAGTTCATTTTCTGGAAATTAACTACAGGTGGAGCCAGAATAAAAGTCCAAAAGCTTACTGCGTATCAATAGACTATATGCAACAATTCTACATCAAAAATAAATTCCAAAATTCAATTTTGTTTAAACATTTAGCCAAATTCATTGATGTGGAAAATAAAGATCAAGGTGACATACATGTAATTCTGGTATGAATGTTGATTACTACTGAAGATGTAACCACTTACATATTATTATTTGTCTATGGCATGTAGGTGCTGAGATAAGGAGCTAAGTCAGAAAAGAAAATAAGTCCAAATAATGGCAAAATAATTTTTTTTTAACAATTAACTTGGAATTAAAATAATGAAGTTGTCCTACATCGTGTCAAAATTTCATTGATATTGAATCTGATTTGAGAAAGTTATTAGAGTTCATAAAACGTTTTAACATTTGGGTTAAATGTGGACAAAGATGACAGAATCTATGGTCGTTATGTCTTGCCTTCTTGACATTTGTCGCAGGGGAGACAAAAATAAAGAAGATTCCAGAAAAAAATTGGGAAAGTAAGTTTTGATTATTATTAGCCCAGCTTGGCAAGAGTCTTCAATAAAGGGCTACGCCAAGCGCAGCATAATACGACCGCAGCATTTCGACCACTGAAATTTGAGCAAGTGTATTTTAAAGTTTATAATAATGTGGACACAGTAAAGAGCTTGACACAGTATTAGCTGGACACAAAGTAGGCCTAAGGAACATAAGTCCCTTTAATTCCTTAAAGCTCAGAAACAGTAAGAGTAACACAAAATCTTTTAACATACGACCAAAAGCTTACAACAAGAGGAATCCAAAGAAAAAAATCCAATTGAAATCCGATGACAAATAAAGATTTTACATTTTTTGAAAAATTGTAATTTTGGCCCCTTTGACCCTAACAGCTCAAAAAGGGTAAGAGATATGCTAAATCTATTGATTTAATACTGAAAGCTTACAACAAGAAGAATCCAAAGAAAAAAATCCCATCAAAATCCCATAAAAAATTTAAAAAAAATAGGTAATTGGGCAATTTGAAATTTTGGCCCCTTTTGGCCCCTTATAATTCTGAAAAGAAACAAATTATCAAAAATCTAATTGTTAAACACTATGTTAATTTATCATAAGGAACCTATTGCAATAAATTGCATCTAAATCGGACAAAAAGTAAGAAATTAATATTTTTGAGATTTGCCCCTTTTGGGCCCCATTTATCTCATGACATGAAATCCGTTGACATAGTCCAGCTTGGAAATTTTCTCAGGAGTACACAGAAAGAAACCCCAATAATAAAAATTCTACAGCCCAATGTACGATAACGCCCAATTTGTCCCTTTTTGGCCCCTTTTTTGAAAACGGGAGGGGCTACAATACTAAAAACCCATGCAGGCCTTCCTTTTGTGCCAAGGAACATTGTGTTAAAATTTGGTAAGAATTGATCAACTGGAACTTAAGTTATTGACCAAAAACAGAAATGTCTACAGACAAAGACAACGACAACAACGACGACAACGACTACGACGACAGCACCATACCATTATACGACCTCAAAATTTTTGCGGTTGTATAAAAATCCTTTTTTACATTGCAGGTTGTCTTACTTTGACACTCTTTATACATGTACATGTAATATCACGATATGACTTACCATAATAAGTTTCTACGACAGGCTGTCTTACTTCAACAACCTTAGCTATCAGTTCAAACAGTTGTGTAGCTAAATCTGCATATATAACATTGGCTCTCTTATCTTCTGATCCCATCACTTCTGCTAGCCTCATATTCTTATCAGCAGCTTCTGATATCTAAAAAAAGACATGTAAATGAGATATATATGTATATCTGATCTAATAAATTATTAGAGCATTTTTATCATGGACCAAATATTTATCGATTAATTCATTCAATAATGATAAGAGCACAGCAATGAAATATCAGTCTGCTGTCACAAGTATAATAAATACAAGATCAGTTATACTTTTCATTATAGTTTTTATATTAATTCCATTTCATCTGGTAATATTTTTTCATATTAATAGATATTTACTTGATGTGATACTGGTTACCATAATTGTTAAAAAGTCTTTCTTCTGTAGTGCGACAGAGTTTTACCAGCTGACTAGGCACCCTGAGCTTGACAGCAGATTTGTTGTGACCACTTATTGACCCATCATTCAAAATTACATTTTGTCTCATTCTATTCTTTTTCAAGATAATGGTCTTGGAATTAATTGTGGAACTGTATTGGGTTTTATTTGTATGTTTATTACACCATAGTGAAAAGGAATTGAGAAAGAGGAGGTTCGGGTACCCATAAATCGACAAGAGAGTCTAACCCTACCACTGACATTTGCTAGTGCCAATATCGGCTATCTAAAAGTTTATATCATTGTTTGTCTTTCATTTGTGTGTTTATTGTGCAGTACCCTTGTGGATTGCAGACCGTGCAATTTTGAGTCATTATAGGTGTTTGTTATCTTTTGTTTTTTAATTTTATCCTATGGACTGTTACTTTGTATTTTATCATGTTAATATACCAGTATAACATGTCTAGAATAAAGCTGTATCATAACATCATGTTCTAATACAGAAAAATATTGCTTTGTTGATTAACACTTATCATTTTTTTTGTAATTTGTATGAGTTTTCTTTGATCTAGTGGAGTTAATATTTTTGGTATTTTCTACTGCCCGATTACAAAAAATATTGAAAACTAGAGGCTCACAGACTGAGCCTGTATTGCTCAGCTGTCAAAATGCTTCTATGCCATACATGACTAAAAATGATGTTTTCTTACCAATGGGGTCAAATGTTTAGCTATGTTCTTCAATAGCACCCACGTTTTTTGTCTGATCCTATTGAAATGAATAATTTTTGCAAAGCACCTATACATTAAGTTAAATTTGCTTGATTAGTTTCAGAGATGATGATTATAAGGATGGTTATCTCATTCCTGGCTCCAATGGTAAACTATGTTGTGCACTGGAGGCCATGGTTTTGTCAGATCGAAATGAAATGAGCAATTTTTGTAAAGTACCTTCCATACATCCTTACTGTAAAGATTGGTTGAATTTGCTTCAGTAGTATCAGAGGAGAAAATGAAAATGTGATTTTCCCTTAGGGTCCAATGTTAAACTATGTTCAGTGATGGCAGCCATGTTTTTTATGGGATCAGAAACTTTTCGGCAATCTATGTGAAGGACCTTCAATACATCATTCCTGTAAAGTTTGGTTCAATTTGCTTCAGTAGCTTCAGAGAAGATAGCAAATATATATGCTTTTCCAATAGGGTCCCATGTTTTTTTAAAACTATGTTCTGCACTGACAGCCATGTTTTTTGGTAGATTGGAAAAATTTGGGTAATCTGAGTAAAGGACCTTCAATACATCATTCCTCTAAACTTTGATTCAATTTGTTTCAGTAGCTTCATAGGAGTTAGTCAATATATGCTTTTTCCCATAGGGTCCAATGTTAAACTATGCCCTGTGATAACAGCCATGTTTTTTGGTGGATCGCAAAAAATTTCGGCAAATTAAGCAAATGACCTTCCATGCATCATTCCTGTAAAGTTTGGTTCAATTTGCTTCAGTAGCTTCAGAGGAGATAGCAAATATATGCTTTTCCCATAGGGTCCCATGTTAGACTAGGTTCTGCGCTAGCAGCCATGTTTTTTAGCGGATCGGAAAAATTTCGGCAATGTACATATAGGACCTTCCATACATCATTCCTGTAAAGTTTAGTTCAGTTTGCTTCAGTAGCTTCAGAGGAGATAGCAAATATATGCTTTTCCCATAGGGTCCCATGTTAAACTATGTTCTGCGCTGGTGGCCATGTTTTTCAGTCGATCGGAAAAATTTCGGTAAACTAAGTAAAGGACCTTCCATACATCATTTCTAAAAAGTTTGATTCAATTTGCTTCAGTATCTTCAGAGGAGATAGCAAATATATGCTTTTAACATGGGGTTCCCATGTTAAGCTATGTTCTGCGCTGCATGGCAGCCATGTTTTTTGGCAGATGGAAAAAAATATCAGCAATCTAAGTAAAGGACCTTCCATACATCATTCCTGTAAGTAAAGTTTGGTTCAGTTTTGTTCAGTTGTTTCAGAAGAGATAGCCAAAATGTGCATTTTTCCATAGGGTCCCATGCTAAACTATGTTCGGCCCTGGCGGCCATGTTTTTTGGTGGATCAAAAAAATTTCTGCAATCTTTGTGAAGGACCTACCATACATCATTCCTGTAAAGTTTGGTTAAAATTGGGTCCAGTGGTTTCAGAGGAGATAGTCAAAATGTGAAAATTTTACGGACGACAACGACGATGACGGACGACGACAGACGCCAAGTGATGGCAAAAGCTCACATGGCCTTTGGCCAGGTGAGCTAAAAAAAAACTTGAGGCTCAGAGACTGAGCCTGTATTGCTCACCTAACAAAATACTTCTCTGCCATGCATGACCAAAAATGATCGTTTTTTTTTTTACCAATGGAGGTCTAATGTTTAGCTATGTTCACTATTAGCACCTGTGTTTTTTTGTCCTATTGAAATGAGTAAACTTTTACTCATCATTCATATACAATTTGCTTCAACAGTTTCAGAGAAGATAATGAAAATGTGATTTTTCCCGTAAAGTCCAATGTAATGTAAAATGTACATTCTGTGCTGGCCGCCATGTTTTTTGTCAAATAAGAACAAATTGAGCAATCTTTGTAAAGGACCTTTAGTACATCAGTCCTATAAAGTTGGATTAAATTTGCTACAGTGGTTTCAGGGGAGAAGATGAAAATATGATTTTTCCATAATGTTCAATTTTAAACTATGTTCCTTGCTGGTAGCTATGTTTTTCATCTGATCAGAACGGAATGAGCAATCTTTGTAAAGAACCTTTAGTACATTATTCCCGTAAAGCTTGGTTGAATTTGTTTTAGATGTTTTAAAGGAGAAGATGAAAATGTGATTTTCCCATAGGGTCCAATGTTAAACTTTGTTCCACGCTGGCAGCCATGTTTTTTATCAGATTGGAACGAAATGAGCAATCTTTGTAAAGGACCTTTCATTCATCATTCCTGTAAAGTTTGGTTGAATTTGCTTCAGCCATTTCAGAGGAGAAGATGAAAATGAGATTTTCCCATAGGGTCCAATGTTAAACTATGTTCCGTGCTGGCGGCTATGTTTTTTGACAGATCAGAAAGAAATGAGCAATCTTTGTAAAGGACCTTCCATTCATCATTCCTGTAAAGTTTGGTTGAATTTGCTTTAGCTGTTTCAGAGGAGAAGATGAAAATGTGATTTTCCCATAGGGTCGAATTTTAAACTATGCTCCATGCTGGCGGCCATGTTTTTTACTGGATCGGAACGAAATGAGCAATCTTTGTTAAAGACCTTTAGTTCATCCTTTCTGTGAAGTTTGGTTGAATTTGCTTTAGCCATTTCAGAGAAGATGAAAATGTGATTTTCCCTTAAGGTTCAATGTTAAACTATGATCCGTGCTGGCCGCCATGTTTTTTATCGGATCAGAACAAAATGAGCAATCTTAGTGAATGACCTGAAGTATATCATTCGTGTAAAGTTTTGTTGAATTTGCTTCAGCAGTTTCGGAGGAGAAAATGAAAATGTGATTTCTCCCATAGGGTCAAAAGTTAAACCTAAGTTCTGCGCTGGCGGCCATGTTTTTTATCGGATCAGAACAAAATGAGCACTCTTAGTAGAGGACGTCTAGTATATCATTCCTGTAAAGTTTTGTTGAATTTGCTTTAGCAGTTTCAGAGGAAAAGATGAAAATGTGATTTTTCCCCATAGGGTCCAATGTTAAACCTAAGTTCTGCGCTGGCGGCCATGTTTTTTATCGAATCTGTTCAAAATGACCATTCTTAGTCAAGGACCTCTAGTACATCATTCCTGTAAAGTTTTGTTGAATTTGCTTCAGCGGTTTCAGAGGAAAAGATGAAGATATGATTTTTCCCATAAGGTCCAATGTTAAACCTAAGATCCGTGCTGGCGGCCATTTTTTTATCGGATCGGAACGAAATGAGCAATCTTTGTAAAGGACCTTTAGTACAACATTCCTGTAAAGTTTGGTTGAATTTGCTTCAGTGGTTTCAGAGGAGAAGATGAAAATGTGAAAAGTTTAATGGACGGACGACGGACAGATGACGGACGCCAAGTGATGGCAAAAGCTCACACTGACCCTTCGGGTCAGGTGAGCTTATAACTTAATAAGTCATGCCAACATTGTCTATCAACAAGTCTGAATGTATGTCAATTATTTATTTCCAAGTTTCTTGAAACCCCACAAGTGGGCTTGTCAATTATTGACATTAATAGTCACTTCATACCAGAAACAAAACTTCCATTATTCTAGGTATACCGTATATCGGGTTATTTTCGCGTCGGGTTTTATTCGCGATTTTGGTGAAAAACAGGCAAGTGAAATATTCGCTAAGTTTATAATTCGCGTTTTTCTACTAAATCTAATGCATTTGAATGGGCAGTAAGATTTACGCGGAGGCTAAAATTCGCGTATAATTACCTACCGCGAACACAGCGAAAATTAGACACACGCGAAAAAATCCCGATTTACGGTATATGGCTGAAAAACTGTGGACAGGAAATTCTACTCAAGTAACTGCAAATTATTATATAAACATTGCATCTGTTTTTGTTGTTTTTTATGATGCCTTCAAATAATGTATTACCTGTGAAGATAAATATTTTCCAAATTTTGTTAATCCTTCATCATATAGACCTAATAATGGGAAAATTTTGAAGAATCTTTCCACTGATGCAGAGTCACCAGTATGTACAGCTGAGTCAAATTTGGAATTCACGATGGATTTCAGTTTATTTTCAGCTTCATGAAGCAGTTTAAATGAGTTGTCAAGAGCATCACCTAAAATAAAGAAGAAATAAATTGAAAAATAGTAATTGTGCATTACATGATACCCATCATGTTTCACAAAATTTGAAATTTTCATAACTAAAGAACCCCTTGACCTCCAAACCCAAAATCGAACCTGGCCTGGGTTTGTGGTACACAACTTATACTGCAAGTTTGAAGACTGTTTGTTATGTTGTTTATCAGTCGGAAACCTTCGGAA
>MJUU01049774.1:244130-261045 GCA_002080025.1 Modiolus philippinarum
GGGGTAATTTTTTTTGGGGGGGGGGCAAAAAAATTTTTTTGGGGGATAACAGATTTGTTTGGGGTGAAATTGTTTTGTGAGGATCAGTTTAAAAAATCTAGCTAACTTTTTTCCCTTTACATTTTAGATTTAGTCCAAACTTCTAGTCCTTTCCGCCCATTTTGAAATTTTCCTCTTCACAAAATACATGCATTTTCTTTTACCGATTTCAATTTTTTACAGTATTTTTCGGGTTAGTAGTCCTCTGTTTAAACATATGATAAACTGTATAATACATGGCAAAATCCGTACCACATGCCGTATCATCCCTCGACCAATATCAGCCCTCGGGCCAGAGCCCTCATGCTGATATTGGTAACTCGGGATGATACGGCATGTGATACAGATTTTGCCATGTATTATTCCCTATGTAAAAGCTGATAGAGAACAAATAACCAAAATGATCTGGATAGAAAAGCCAAAATTCAGCAAAGACAGGTCTATGCATGGGGAGATACTCATTAGTTTCATACAAAATTTTGTAAAATCTAGATATTACAGGTTCCAAAAAAGATGCTTTTTGGGTCAGCACCGAAGTCCAAACTTCCAAAACATATTTTTTTTTCATACGTTGAGTTAATAACAAAATCAAGCTATTTCATCTATTTGATTATTTACATCATTTCTCCTATTACCATTATATACTCAACAAAAAAGTTAAGGATCAAGATTTTACATTTCTATTACAAATGTATTAATTTTTACAACATAGTTTAATTTGACCTAATCATACAAAAGTTAATCAGTCATGGAACTTAGCATCTGATGTTTTCGAGATTATCAGGTTAGACACTTGAAAAAACTCAATGGGCTCAACCTTCTACCTGGTCATGCCTCCTCGGAAAACACAAATGTCTGAAATTTGCATTTTTACCCAAAAAATTTATCCACTGCCTTAAAAACAAATCAAATCTTTGTCAGGAACTGATGCAATGAAGCTTTTTCTTCCACAATTTATGTGTCCTGATTATTCAAACATTGCTGTTAAGTCAAAATGTTTAATCTTAGCACCATACCCCTCCAAATTTTGAAAATGACCAAAACTAAAGTGGAAATTCTTGTATGGGACAAAATGGGTACCCTTATGTGAATACCCATTTCTTTGCCTCTTTTCAACAATTCTTTGTGAATTGAAGTCTGATTCAACAACTCGATAAAAATGTCAAAATCATGATTTTTTTATTCTCAATACCGGTAATCCAAAATTTTGAAAACTGGAAAATTGCAGAAAATGTTCATAATGGTAAGTGTATTCACTGTGCAAAATTTCAAGTTGATTGGAACATTGGTTATGCCCATACTTCAAGACAAAATTAAGATACATGAATTTAAATGAATATGATCCTAACTTTTTTTCGCTCAGTATACTTTGATATCCATTCTACATATAGGAATTATACATTGAAACATTGAAACATTGCAGTTTTTTTTGCAGGATTAAAAATAAAGACACTGTAATGTATTTGGATTCTGTCATCCTTCACATTAGTAGCAATACTATACCTTAGCAAGATCTAGTTGTCTAACTTTACTGCTGACATTTTCTGCTAGAGTAGAAGTAAATGCAACCATATTTGATAAATTCTTTGAATCAGTTTCTAGAATCTGTAGGTTTGGGCTGTAAAATATATGTTAATATAAACAAAATAAAGAAACATCCCCAATCTATTATTCATTTGATAAAGAATAGTTTTTAGCAGATTTTTATTTTCTTTCTGCGTTTGCAACTGGTTGCATGGGTATAAATATACTTTCATCTGGATTTATCATTTCTTCTCAACTCAGATATAGCATTAGAACTAAAAACAAGGGCTTATACACTTGGAAACAAAATAATGTGTTTGAAAGGCTGACATGCCTTCTTTTGAATTACTACAGGAGACAGTAGTTGTGTAAACATGTCGAGATATGCATATGACTGAGGTTAGACATTACATGACTGGATAAAATGGAGCGGCAGTAAAATCTTGCATATTATGTATATTCTCAATAAACATTTTTTTTTAAAATAAAGTTGCTTTGGTCATAGATGTTATAAAATATCCTTGCTGCCCCAAATTTTTCCAACTCTAAATTTTGTTTACACTTAGCACAAGTTCAGCAATTTTCCTAAAAAATTACAGCATTTTTTTTACAAAAATTATAAGAAAAAAATCCCCCACCTACCCTTGGTTTCTCAAGAAGGTTGGTGAGAATCAAGGAATTATTTATTATGGCATTACTGACATATTTTAACTTTACCTACAGAAACATAGTTCAGCTTTAATTTTTTTCAATTATTCAATGCCAATAATTCACAAAATACTATCTAACCCCAACAGATTAATTTTCTCTGTCTATACTATGTATACAAATTTATAGGCAATTTGTGATATTTTTCTTTGATCTCATAAGGCAAATATTTTTTGATTTCAGTATTTGCTACTTCCCGAATACTAAAAACTAATGGCAAAAAGTATTTTTGGCCATGCCTATTTTGTCAAGCATCCCATGGCCATCAATTAATGTAAACAAAGAAATTTACATTTAAAAAAATGTAAGAATTGTACAAATTCTTTAACTAATCTTAAGTCAATTTTCCAATTGCTTTGAAAATTGATTTTCATTTTTCAGAAATTGTTCTATCAAATGATTGTGTTGATTACCAATAAAAAGAATAATAGTAATTTTGTTTGTGATACTTCAAATCTTGTCTCCATTATTTCTGGTATCTGAAACAAAACTTCCGTTATTCTATAGTTATAATTACAGTTCAAATTTCATCTGTTAGCATCATCACATTCATAAGTAAACTAGAGGCTCAGAGACTGAGCCATTATATATGGATCTCTATACATCTAATAAAAGGATGACATCTTGACAAAGTGATTTTTATAAGCAACCATGTTTTATTTTAACTTACATCACTTTATGCATATTTCCCATTTTGTTTTCAAGTCTTGTTTGGTTTTCAATAAGTTTTTCAAGTTCTTGGTTGACTGTCCCCTGAAAGACATAGCAATGAAAATCAACATTGATAAAATGATTAACATTGACAAATTTACTTACATTTGAATTCTAACTCTAAAGGGCAACAGGTTTTTATATCAATAGCAATATTTTTGTAGAATACTATTATATATATATATACATGAAAGAAAGTTTACTTATGAGCCCATGTAAAGCTATATAGACTTTTTTTCTATTTACTTATTAGCTACATTATTTCTTCTGAAAAATTGTTGCATTTTACCTGAAAAACAGACTATTTAGGAGAAACTGAAAAAGTCAGTAAGAGCTCCACCCCCTTGTGTGCCCCAAAAACCTATTTGCGGAATTTCATGGAAATCATAAAACAATTTTTGGGGAAAAACATAGATAACAAAATCGTAATATATTGTAAATTCAGTTTCTGTATATGGCCATTTTGACAACTTATGTCTCAACTGTTCAGATCAAATCAAAACATTGAAAAAAATATATGCGAAGGTCATTTCAAGTTACTGCATGGTTGTTATATTTTGCGGGGTATTAATTTTCGTGCTATTCGCGTTTTAAACGATAAGCGCAAAAATTTATACCCGCGAATAATTAAATTTAAACCTTATATATAAATGAACCTAAAGATTTTAACTATACATCCGCAATAATAAATACCCCTGAATAAATCCCAAACTGAAAACCGCGAAAATTTCATACCGCGAATATAAAGCCCTATACAGTATCATACAACAGAACTAATTCTCAAAATATGAATTTTTTTTATATAAACTAAGTTTTTTCCCCAAAAATGTTTTATGATTCTCCTGAAAATCATTAGGGACCTCCTTTAGACCGAATTATCTGTCGTTTACAAAGCTACTTTTATCATCTATGTTCATCTTTTACTGATCTGACTTTTTATTTTTATTTTTTATTTTTTATATTGCTTTGTGACAAAGCAATATAAAAAATAAAAAATAAATAAAGGGCTACGCCGAGCGCAGCATGATACGACAGCAGCATGTTGTCCACTGAAATTTGAAAAAGTGTAATTTAAAGTGAGTATGGACATAGGAAAGAGCTTGACACAATAATTAGATGGACGCAATAAGGAGATTGACCAAGTAATTAGCTGGACACAAACTAGGGAAAATAAAAATTAGCCCTTATGACTCCTTATGATTCCTTTTTGACCCTCTATAGCTCAGAAACAGTAAGAGCTACGCCCAATCCATTGACATGATGCTGAAAGCTTATATCAAGAGGAATCAAAAGAAAAAAATCCCATCGAAATGCCATGAAAAATAAAAATTTAAGGTAATCTGTAAATTTACGATTTTGGCCCCCTTCAGCCCCTCATAGCTCGGGAACGGCAAGAGCTACGTCAAATCCGTTGAATACTACTGAAAGCTTACATCAAGTAGAATCCAAAGAAAAAAAATCCCCTCGAAATCCGACGAAAAATAAATTTTTTAGGTTATCTGTAAATTTACGATTTTGGCCCCCTTCGTCCCCTCATAGCTCGGAAACGGTAAGAGCTACGCCAAATCCGCTGACATATAACTGAAAGCTTACATAAAGAGGAATCAAAGAATAAAAGCCCATCGAAATTCGATGAAAAATAAATTTTAGGATATCTGTAACTTTACAATTTTGGCCCCTTTCAGCCCCTCATAGCTCCGAAACGGTAACAGCTCTGCCAAATCTGTTGACATACTACTGAAAGCTTACATCAAGAGGAATAAAAATAAAATCCCATCGACATCCGACGAAAAATAAAAATTTTAGGTTATCTGTAAATTTACAATTTTGGCCCCTTCAGCCCCTCATAGCTCAGAAACGGTAAGAGCTGCACCAAATCCGTTGTCATAGTACTGAAAGCTTACATCAAGAGGAATCCAAAGAAAAAAATCCCATCGAAATCCAATGAAAAATAAAATTTTTTGGTTATCTGTAAATTTACGATTTTGGCCCCCTTCGGCCCCTCATAGCTTAGTAAGGAAACAAGTTACCAAAAATCTAATAGTAGAGCGCTACGATAATTTTTCATTTGGAATCCTTTGGAAAAAATTGCATCAAAATCGGACTAAAAATAAAAAAATGAAATTTTTGAAATTCGCCCCTTTTGGGCCCCATTTATCTCGAGAACGGTACATGCCACGTGAAATCCGTTGGCATACATCAGATTGGAAATTTTCTAAGGAGTTTACTGAAAGAAACCCCATCAAAATCCAAAATATAATAAAGATTCTACAGTCAAATATGTGAAAACAACCAATTTAACCCCTTTTGGCCCCTTTTTCTAAAACGGGCGGGGCCAGGAACATAAAATCATAGCCCGGGCTAAAGCATGTGCCAAGAAACATCATACTGAAATTTGAAAATGATCTGTTCACTTGAACCAAAGTTATGCTGTCCTAGGACACAAAAATACCCAATTTTACCCCTTTTTGGCCCTTTTTTCTAAAACGGGTTGGGCCATAAACCTGAAATTAAAACCCGGGATAGCCATTATGCCAAGAAACCACATACTGAAATTTGAAGATGATCCGTCCACTAGAAACAAAGTTATGCTGGCCACAGATGCCGATGCCGACGACTGCGCCATAACAAAATACGACCGCAAAATTTTTGCGGTCGTATAATAAAAATTAAAAGTCAGATCAGTAAAAGATGAACATAGATGATAAAAGTAGCTTTGTAAACAACAGATAATTCGGTCTAGGACCTCCTTTTAATCAAGTATAACACTGTGCATAAAACTTATAAAAATCTGTGAAGGTCATTTCAAGTTATCATACAACATAGAGCTTATTGTCAAATTATGCTGTTTTCGAATTTTCCTCAAAAACAAAAAGGAGCTTTCTTTGGTCATGTTCAACTTTGAGTATCAAAATCATTAAAATCCCTGAAGGAAAACTTAAGTTATTACACGACATGTCATAGTGCTAATTATCAAAATATGTAGTTTTTCATATAAAAACAAAGTTTTTTTTTTACAAAAACCATTTTCTGATTTTCCTCAAAAACAAAAGGCAGCTTCCTTTGGTCAAGTTCAACTATGAGTAAAATGAAAGTGAAGCCTGCACTGAAAAGGAGATTGATTTTGAGGGCAGTAATTTGAAAATTAATTGATAGGTGCCATTGTTAACTATTCTATCATTAATTGTTTATGAAGTGCAAATCAAAAATACTCCAAAATGCATCAAGCCTGATACTGAAACACTAATGAATGACTTTGATCATTCGTACAGCTAAAATTTATTCAAGGCTAGCGTTCAATGCTTGCAAGTGCGATAGGGCTGTTTAAATTTGGAATTAATTGTAAGTCCACTATTTATTTTTTAAATCTGCACTTTTTATACATTTATTTAATCATAAAAAGTTTATCAAAGTAAAAGACAAGCAAAAGATATTTACAAAAGTCTATTTAGATATCAATTAAGATTTATGTGAAGAAAAACAAAAACAATTTACCAATCTGAAATTATTTAAAAATATAATTACTGTAAACCTTGTTTCTCATCTAACAAATTTATTCTAAAGAGTATTGATTAACAAAATGTGCATGTATATAATTCACTTATACACATGAGTAACCTTCACAGCTAGTAATGTGTTACAAAACTATGTATAAATAACTACAGATAAGATACAATAAACAGGACTGACATTTCAATATGCATATATATTATTGAGCAATTAAAAGGTGGCCATTTAACCTGACCAAAATTCACTATACCACAGAAAAAGTTCCTAACATTTTGTCACAAATAAACAATATTTCAAGTTTCTCCAATTTAAAGGATGTACAAAATTCTATATCTTTTCTTGTAAATCAATGACATTAGCATAAATTTTCATTACTATAAAATAAATATGACATACGTAAACATTGTAGTGCTTTCTTTATAAATGACCAGTGGCACAAAGGAGATCAATCTCCTTAAAAATCATATAAATCAATGAAGGCAATCTTAAGTTATTGTACGACAGACAGACAGGCTGATTACTGTAGGGCGCCGTTATTTCATGGTGGGCCCTAATAAATATAATCACTGTAAAAATGTTTCCAATTTAGGAGATAATACCCCAACTGAGCATAATTTTGATGATGGTTCACATAACTTAGTTTTTTAGTTATTCTTTGAAATAGGTAGATCTGGCACTGAATAGAAATATCACAAAAGCATCAAATAAAATACCAGGTTTGACCCGAACCAGCATCAATTTGTTGTGAGGGAGACTATTCGATTTATAAAAGATACAATGGTTCCACAAAGATCGCTTAAAGTTATGGGTGAACCAGATTTTTCTTGCATGAAAATCAAAGTGCGAAAGCGCTGAAATGAATCTTGCAATTCATATCTGGGCTGTTGCCATCTAATGGCAAATTATTGACTTGAACCCTGGTTCTTTTCCTAAAATGGCTTTGGCACCCCTTTTGATCCTAGTTAATTCTAGTGTTTTCAATCTAATTAGACCAGAGTATTTTTATACAGAGAAACGTATCCTGTGTGTACTGAAATAAGGTGCATTTGGGCACTGACCATTTGATTTTCAGAAGGGAATGAGCTCTGACAGGCACTCCAGTTATAAAATAATCTGGTCCTGAACCTGGTAATTAGAAAAATAAAGATTTTGCTCTGCACATACATTCCTTCGATAATGTACATGGGAAAAAATCCTTACTTTGGTGAAAATCACAGCCTCCCCTCAGAAATCAATAGTCAATGTCTTAATGCTCCATTCCGTTTGGGAATGATCATTAGATTCTGGGGGGGGGGGGGAGGGGAAGTGTCCGACAAATTACCTTGGACCAGAATATCTATTTCCTAAAATTTATGGGTCAGAAAATTTATTTATTTTCAAACTCTTGAGGGCAAGATTATTTATTATACTTTTACTATATTGTATGTGGACTTCTGGGGCCAGATTATTTATTTACCGGAAAGTGAAGGACAGAATATTTATTTTCACTTTTATTCAAGCCAGAGTATGTTTTTACAAAAAATATGCCCCAAAACAAAGAATAAAATGGTCTTCAACTTATTCCATTCTGATCCATATTAAATATTTTGCACCTGGGACTAATATATTTAGTCCAAGTTTGCACACAGCATTTTAGAATTTTCATCAAACAATCAGGGACTTGCTCATATTTAGTGGCTGACCATTTAACTTGAAAGGGGGGGTTATGGTTTTTTATTCTGAATAGAAATATTTTCGCATGAAGCACAATTTTGTTTTTAACTTTTATGATTCAAATAATTTTTCTTCAACATTAGCATTTATTTTTTTTTGGGGGGGGGGGGGGGGGNGGGGTTGGGCAGAAAGCCTCCTTAGGAATTTTTTTTTCATCATTTTTACTGCCAAAATATTTTTTTCATATAAAATCAGCTTCAAAATATTTTTTTGGGAAAAAACCATAACCTACCCCACCCCCTTTCAAGTTAAAAGGACAGCCACCGTCCCTTAAGGTGGGATGTTACCAAATGATGTCCCGTCAAGAGTTATTGGTCCTTCATAACTATTCTCAAGATGTCCAGAATTTCCCCTCAAATTATTCCTTCACAATCACAAGGTATTTTTATTAGGCAGATTCAAAGTGAGAATCTCGGAACTAATAACAAAATAGGATGTTGATATATAATTGATGTTTAGAAAATAAAATCCGGGTCTCATCATGAAAATAATTAGAATTTAAGGTTATTGGAGAATGAGTCTTTTGAACACAATGAAAATGGTAAACAGAAAAAAACAGGAAAAAAACATATTTCCCGCAATAGCAGGAAGATTTGTATGCTCAACATCATAGATACTTCGAGACGGAACAGTCATTTCAAAAATGAGCAAGGAGCGGGCCCGAAAAAAAGAGCTGCAGATTTTTCTACCACAAAAGGGCAGAAATAAGATCTGTCGTAGTAACTTATTTCAATATTTTTCTTAAAAAAGGTATAAAGCGGTTATAAGACATATTTTCGGGGTTTCAATTGCAAACTAGGAATCTTTATTTCAAGCAATCTTGAAACTTTAAATTTGATAACCAATGTTCAGTGTGTGGTATCAGCTAAATATTACACCCTTAAGAAATTTCCTTTTAAAACTACATTTGTACATTTATTTCTAGAACTTGGATTGTCTCCCTTTCACTAGCAATATTGATAAATCAATAAACAATCCGTGTAGATTTATTCACACACAGAATATTCCAATTGTTTCAAGAACAGTGAAGTTACAAAATAGTAAAACTGCAAACTTTGGCAGGTATGTGATTACATCTAATCTATAGATAAACCGATGTTATGGCGAACACGTTGTCAGTGACTTTGTTTACTTAAATTATATACATTTCCATGAAGGTATCAATGCATGTGTACACACCGTATCATTTACATTTTGGCAAAAATGAATAAACGTGTTTTGATTGGATACTACACTGTCAGTTCAAATGAGATATGTCCTTGATAGAATTTTATACTTTATGGGACCGTTTGTAATATACATGACTATTTTGCATCGTGTGGTGAACTGAAAATTCGGTGCCATTTGTGGGCGGGGCTTCTTCTTGTGTCTTCGTTGATTCGCCACTATCAGGGCGTGGATGTCTGACGATGACTATATGCATCAAGATGCATTAAATTGCAAGACTTGGGCTACAGCGAAATAAGTGAAGGGGGGCTAGACCATTTTTGGGCTCCCCATTGGCCAATTTTAACTTCAGGAAATCTGTATGGTCCCTTTCTAAGACCAGGAATTTGGGATGAAAATGCCATTGGGACACAGGAAAGGGGTGTTTTTAGACCGGGGAAATTGGGATTTTATTGTAAAATTTAACGGAATTGACAAAAAATGGTTTCTTAAATACAATCTTCTGAAATCGTTGCTGCCCTACTGTGCCCCTACACGACAGTGGCTTAAAGGGCAGTAAGTCAGTTATTATGTAAATACAATCTTCCAAGATCAGAATTTTCCACAAAAAATGTCTGGGATTTCTGGATTTGCTCATTTTAATGACAGGAAATTGGGATGAGACCCCCTTTCGCCCCTTCACAAAAGTCCCAAGATGTCAAAATATTCCCAACTTTCATACAAAGTCTGCGGGGAAGTATGTTTTACCAGTTGTGAATTTGCTTTATTCAGCTCATATGGGTGAGCTTTGATGCACGAGACAACTCCAAACATACCATGTAAGTTAACCTATAAAAGGGGGGTCTTCACACAACTTTATAATTGTTGTTTTCTTTAATTTGGCACCTTTAAGACATTACTATCATTATGCAATGATCAAATGAATGATTTGTTGAGCAAGGAAGAAATAATGAAATAATTATTCTCAGAAAATGTGGAATTTGATGCTCTTATGAACCCCCATACATAGGGATAAGGGCCCATAATGGACAGGTATGTATTTGTACTCTGTTCAAACTCTCCCAAAGTGCGATAGTTGAACATTTTCTTGTCGAAAAAAACAGAAATACATATATTTTTCTCCATTTTTAACAGAATGACCCGAAAACTTAGGGCCTTAATTTACCAAAGGGTCCCACTACTTAAGTTTGTAATTTTTTGCATTTCACTCGGTTGATTTAGGTAAAGGTTATGTTTCCCGCTCTTCGTGCAGGGATCACACGCTTTTTTCGGCTCTCCAATTTGTGTGTTTAAATGATTTGGACGCAAAATTTTTAAAGTTTATCGTCAAATTCTTGGATTTTAACACAGGATTATGCATTTTTGAATCTGTTTAGATTTAATTGTTGTTTTTCAGGTTGTGTAACGCCACGAAGATAGGAAACGTGGGACTGTCAGCCGGCTGCCATATTGGTTCATATTGAATTACTGTACAGCTCACATGGAAAACGCAAAATCCTTGTTGTCATCACGGACAAATTTTGCCAAACGTGGAATTCCACCGCGATCTTGAACGTGGACAAAATATTTACCTGTGTGGTCCCCTCGTGACATCGTGTTGAACGGGGAATCATCGCGGGTCAACATTTAGAAATCATTGAAAATATAACTAGAAAGAAATGAGCTTAATGTCAACAAATGATCATTTTTTCCCCAAATTATTAGAATCAGAGAGTTTGGCAAGTTGAAGTTAAAATAGAATTTTCTTTACAACAAGTTTTCCCATGGGATCGTCATAGTTATTTTTGAATTACGATAATTGCAAGCCTCAAATACTTTGGTTGTTTCATTGCCGTGAAAAATTCCATGTATTTTCTGTCAAATTAATGTTCTTTCAAATATTTTCAAGCCGAAATTTGCACGGATGGAAAATAAAATAAAATGTTCAATGTCAACAGCAAGAATCCCTCGGCGTCTTATAGTTGCGTAATTGTCACTTGTCAGGTCTCGGCTTTATAAGTCTTAAAACTTTTAGCAAAATATTCTGTCAAAAAATCTATTTCTATCAAATCTTTATCATAAATAGCTTAAAATTTGAAATAAAGCCTGGAAATAGCACATAAAGCAGGAGTGCTTTCGGAAGCCATTAGATTATATACATAAAAGATACGCAAAGGTAATTTTCTAAAAATAGAACTAAAAACCGACCAATGAAAAAAATCAATATCTCAGGTGATATGAATACACATTAGGTAGAGACGCTCAATCAACAATTGAAGCATGCTTTTAATAACAAATACACATCTAGGAATGTTGAATGTTTTATTTTTTTATTTACATGCATTTGGATTACGTTCATGAACTACGATACCATTGGGACAAATAATGAAATAATTATAGTCCCAGGATACGATTGTAGAAAGATGTAAATATTCCTCGCTTTGCATGTTTGAGACAAAATCAAACATATGATTTCTCTGTGTGGCCGCGATGGTTCCACGATGATTCCGTTTTCAAAAATTTGTCTACGTTGGTTCACGTAATTCAAGGTGGACATCCGCGATCATCCACCCTGCTACACGGAATCAGCTAATCAGTCCACGTCGCGAAAATCCACCCAAAAACAAGGACTTTGAGTTCGTCCGTGTGAGCTGTACAGTATATGGCACGTCGAACAGACCTCTCATTTACATGATGTCTGTGGGTTCTGGTTGTTCCTCTGACAGTTCGGTGGTTTCTTTGGGAGATCATTTTGTTGATTTTCCGCTTTCCTCCACCTTTAATTCAACTGAGCATTTAACGGTCATCGGTTTGGATAGAGCAGATTGTCCTAACCGACTCCCGTTCTGCCTTATTTTGTGGGGGCTTCCGGAGAGTTCTTTGTATTTATGTTTATTTATGTTTTTGCACTCTGTACATAGTTTTAGCCCCGTGGATAGCAGTGATTGGTACGTACAGTACAGAAAGAGTGGTACCGTGACAAATCACTGTGATAGACGTGTCCCACTCTGAGAGTGGATCTAAATATCTTTTTGCCTATTTGAGATCATTTCCTACTCTCTTTTGTATTAAGAGTGGTGTATAATACCACTTATAATGCAGAAAAAAAAAGAGATATCTCTTAATGATAAAAAGTTATTCAGTATCACTCTCAGAGTGGGACATGTCTATCACGGTGATTTGTCACGGTACCACTCTTTCTGTACTGTATGTCCTCACAATTCCACAGCCTCAGGACTCTTCCAGGTAAGTCAACCTGCGTTAGGCTAGGGAATCGGGGAAGGCAATGCTCACATTAACATGCCTGGTGCATATTTGTTAAATGTTCCTCCTTACATCTTATATTACGTTATATGACGGTGCTCCTACATACAGGAGGAATATACTTGCAAAACAAACATATGGTTAGGTGGTTATTGGTCATGGTTACATGTAGGTTAGAGATAGGGTTGGGATTTATGATCCAGAGTTAGATTAAGAATAGTGAAAATATTATCCTTATGGGACAGGGACCCCTATAGTAAACTAAGGCCAAAATTTTAAATGTGAATGGATATTGTACCTACTAGAGAGTCAAAACAAATAGAAAACTGAAAACACAGGGTTGATTCACGTCGAATTACGACCAATCTCCCGTGATTGTTTTTCTTTGAAAATTATCAAACAAAGAAATTTCATCTCTTAATGTACTGGGAAACTAGTACATCCATTTTCATAAAGTTAAACCCCAATGAAATCTCTTATTCTTAAGAAGCAACTGCTGACAGCACTTTTTTCTAGACAGGTGCTATGCAAATGCAGGAGCACTTTATCTACTCTCAACTCTACCTCCTCTTCGCACAATTTATCGAAAGCATCTTTTATACTATCGATATCAGTCAAATTTTCAACCGTATCTAACGAGGATACGGACGTGGCATCAGCCCTGGAGGCCGCCATGTTGGAAAATGCCGTAAAAATCTAACCAAAAGACCGAAAAATCAGTTTACTGTATAGAGCACACACACTCCCATATCAATATCCCATATCTTCCTTTCCAGTACCTTTTTGCTAATCTTTTTGCCGTTTTGTCGTATATTCCCTTATTTGTAGAATTTTTTATGTATGTATATTTTCTGTTTAAAATTTTAGTATTTTTTGCATGTTTTTTTTCGTTGTATTTGTTAATTTTGTGTTTTTGAGGCCTATTCGCCCTTCTCACTCATTCCAATTCATTTAATTCCTGTTTTGTTGTGTATTACCTTATTGTTTTTTTTTTCAATTTCTGGACATTCTTGTTAAATCATAGCTTGTATAATATTAACTCTTGATAGTAGTGTCATAATGAGAGTTCTGCCGCAAGACCATTTTCAAGCAGAAATTTTGCATGAATTCCGAATTTTGAGATTTGGGATGCAAATGGATATGGAGCGAATCGGGGATGCTGAAAAGTGCTGGGAGGCAAGGCCCCAGGGCGTGGAAGGTCTTTTCCGATGGGGAAATACCTCGTCGGAAAAGATTATTTTTTTTTCTGGCGTAATTTTTTTTTTTTACTGAATTACCTCCCCTGATTTATTTTCGGGAAAATGGCATTTTCACAAATTGTTCGCGCCAGAGACTAAGGAAAGGAGAAAGAACCTTACCAAAATTCCTAAATTATGCCCCCGGATGAGATTCAATAATTTTCGCAGGGGTCTGAAGGTATGCAGGGAAAATAATTTGCAAATTATTTTGGTCATATGCAAATTTTCCCGACCTTCCCCCAAACCTCCACTTGGATTAGGTAATATAAATACCGGTCGAAATCCTATAAATAGTAACACTATGCAAAATTCTGATGATCGAGAAAAATCATCAGATCACATAAAAAATTTTCCAAAATTGAATAGTATAAATAAAATCATGCCATCCAAGACAAACATGGATCACTTCGAAGATTCCGTCTGCGAAGATAGCAGACCAACTTCACCCCCCGAAATGCAGAAATTATGCAATACCCCACTGAAAAGGAAGAAGGGGCAGCTTTGCAAGGGCAAACCGGGGAAAGACGGGCTTTGCTGGAGGCATACCGAGCGGCGAGACGATGCCGACCAGCCGATCGGAGGGAAATTTAGGGTGCTCGAGACCATGAAGGAATTGAGGAAAATCGCTAAGGAGGAAGGGGTGAAGGGATATAGCAGGAAGAATAAGATGGATTTGGTGCGGCTCATTGAATCGGCGACCGACCGGAAATTCAAGCGCCGGGAAGTATTTACCAGGGCTCAGCTCAAGGCGATGGCGAGGCGGAGGGGGATCACCAATTTCTCCCGGCTGAAGAAAGATCAGCTGGCTGAGAAGGTGGAGCAGAGCATTGAAGAAGCCGCAGACTATATCGAGGTTGGGGATAAGCGGGAGGCCGTGGGTGGGGTATTTGGCACGGTGACCATCGAACCCAAGACGCAGCTGGACGTGGAGACCTTCATCAGGCTAAGCCAGGGGAAAATCCGAAGCACGATTTCGGAGGGGCTGGCGGAAAAGAAGGGGTTGAAAGTGGAAATACTTCTCCACGTGGAGATGGTGAAGATTAATCCGGCGACTGGTGAAAATACCTACGCCTATCCAACATTCCGATCGGCCTCGAGGGTAATCCTCGAGTCGTCAGATTTGGAAGAAGAGATGGCGCAGATGGAGGATAAGATCAAGGAAAGCATGGAGACTTTCAATGCTAAGGGGAGTGGATGGACCTTTGGACACATCGAGAAGCTGGAGATTCAGCTGAATGAGTACAAGCCTCTCAAGGGAAGCTCATATATCCCACTTCCCAAGAAGCTCGCTGCCAAGAAAGCAATAGTCAACGTGAAAAATGAGGACCAGCAGTGCTTCAAATGGGCGATCCTCGCGGCCCTCCATCATGAGGAGGTGGATCAGAAGAGCAGACACCGGGTCAAGCAGTACGAAAAGTGGACGGACGAATTCAGGTTTGACGGCATCGAATTCCCGGTCTCGCTCCAGGCAATCGATAGGTTCGAGAAGCTTAATGAGGGAATCAAGGTCAACGTATACGGTGATACGGGGAAGGAGGGAGGGGTCTATCCGATAAGGATATCCGAAAAGGATGATGCTAGGGCAAAGCATGTGGATCTTATGCTGGTGACTAATGGTGAGACGAAGCATTACTGCTGGGTGAAGAATCTCTCGCGATTCTTGACGGCGCAGGTAAGCGATCACAATGGAGAAATCTACTTCTGCCGCCGATGCTTGAATCACTTCACTCGGCAAGAAAAGCTCGACCAGCATATGGAATATTGCAGACAGAAGAAGGCGGTGAAAATCGAGATGCCGAGCGAAAGGACCCACCTCAGCTTCCAAAATTACGACCGGTCGATGAAAGTGCCATTCGTTGTCTACGCAGATTTCGAGTGCTTCACGACTGAGGTACACTCTGAACCAGTGGAGCCGGGTGCAGACAGAATTAAAATCGTGCAGAAGACGACGCGCTTTACGAAGCCAGAAGGGGGTGAGCCGTCCGAACCTTATACCAAGATCCACAAGAAGCACGTACCATCGGGATTCTGCTACTATATCAAGTGCTTCGATGAGACGGTATACGCTAAGGAGCCGGTGATCTACAGCATGCAACAGGAAGGGGAGGACGTGGGGCAGATCTTCGTGGACTGGCTCACAAGAGACATCCGGAAAATCTATCAGAAGGTAGATTTCAAGAAGCCCATGACGATGACGGAGGAAGATAAGATCGCCTTCAAGGAAGCCACCAAGTGCTCCATCTGCGACCAGGAGCTTGGGGAGGATAGGGTGAGGGACCATTGCCACTTCACGGGCAGATTCAGGGGGGGCTGCTCACCTTAACTGCAATCTGGGCTATCAGGTGCCGAAATTCATCCCGGTCATCTTCCATAATCTAGCCGGCTACGATGCCCACCTCTTCATCAATGCACTGGGAGCCAAGAAAGGTAGGATCAACTGCATCCCGAACACCGAGGAACGCTACATCTCATTTACCAAGAGCGTGGCGGTCGGCTCATTCAAGAATAAGAAGGGGAAAGTGAAGACGCGCTGTTGGGACCTGCGCTTCATCGATAGCTTCAAGTTCTTGGCTGAAAGCTTGCAGAAGCTGGTAGAATCCTTCCCACCTGAAGCCTTCACCAATATGAGGAGGGAACTTGAACCCGAGTCGATGGATCCTGAGCTATTCAAGATCGGACACTTTGAGTCGGAGAATGGGCGGAATATCACCTTACGCGAGGTGATTGACCGGGAAAAGCTGAAGCACATCGTGACGCATCCGGAAGACTATGAGCTGGGAAGTAGAAATATCAAAGGGAAGAAGATGGATAAGGAGGGTCAGCTAACACTCTTGAAAGATTACTTGGCCCGCTCAAATGCCCTGGGTGAATGCTCGATGCGATATTACCAGCGCCACAACTACGGGAGGTATTGGACGGGTGAAAAGATAGGCCTCCAGAATATTAGCCGCCGCATTCGACATACCCTATGTGCAGATCATATGATTGACATTGATATGAAGAATGCGCATCCAACTCTGCTCTCCTGGTATTGCCATGAAAATGGCATTGAATGCACGGGG
>MJUU01049775.1:20827-34402 GCA_002080025.1 Modiolus philippinarum
ATATCCTAGAATTCTTTTAGTAACAATAATGACTATCAATAGGTAAATTTAAAATAAAGTGAAAAATATGCCAAGGGTGTAAAACAACTGTTTTCTGTGTCAAACAGGGAGTGCGGGGATAGCTGTCGTTTCCGACAACATCTAGTTTTCATTTTGTGGTTAACATTTTCATGGGGAATTACTTGAATTGCTTTTGGAATCCAAAATAAGAATTTATAATTTTGGCTTCGGTGCCAAATTTGGTCAATTTCCTGAAAATGTCAAAGACCAATAATTTTTGAAACATATAATTAAGCAACTCTTTAATGTCATCAGCTAGTATGAACACTTAAATTTCAAAAATATGATTCTTATATTGATAAATTTCCTGAAACTCTCAAAGACCCATTACTTTTTGGAATTTTACCTAACAACCATTTCTTTTTTGGTGCCTTATTTTATCAGTGATTATTTTCAATAGTCAGATTGCAAAAAACTTTGATTCTTATTTTGGTAAATTTTCCTGAAAATATAAAAGACCTGTTATTTTTTGGAATTCTACCTAGCAATCATATATTTTTCCATTCTTAACAGTAATGATGATCATTTTCAAAGTCAAATTGCAAAAAACTTTGATTCTAATTTTGGTAAATTTCCTGAAACTCTCTACAGACCTGTTATTTTTTGGAATTCTACCTAGCAACCATATCTTTTTCAATTCCTAACTGTAAAGATGATAATTTTCAATAGTCAGATTGCAAAAAAACTTTGATTCTTATTTTGGTAAATTTCCTGAAAGTCTAAAAGACCTGTTATTTTTGGAATTCTACCTAACAACCATGTGTTTTTCCATTCTTAACAGTAATGATGATCATTTTCAAAAGTCAGATTGCAAAAAACTTTGATTCTTATTTTGGTAAATTTCCTGAAACTCGGGAAGACTCTGCAACCATACCTTTTAAATTCCTTTCATTAAGAATCATTGTATTCAATAGAAAGACTGCAAAAATCTTTGATTCTTATTTTGGTAAATTTCCTGAAAGTCTTAAAGACCTCTAAGTTTTTGGAATTCTACCTAGCAACCATATCTTTTTCAATTCCTAACAGTAATGATGATCATTTTCAATAGTCAGATTGCAAAAAACTTTAATTTTGAATTAAATTTTTATTGATAATTCCTATATATACATTTTCAAAACCAAACTTTAGTGTTGGTCCAAAACAGGTGAGTGGGGGGATTGCAATCTCTGATTGACCTTTTTTCATTTAACTTTACAACCAAGTCCCTTGTTGTTCAAGAAAGTCCTTTTCCCATATGCCCTTGTGTTTGAATTACCAAAATTACCCACATATAATGAGATACATGGATCTCGGTAGATATTTAGCACAACTCTGTTTTCGAACCAGTAATCCATACTGAATTTATCCATCTTGCACATGGGTATGTCAGTGTCTTTTTTCATGACTTTGGTTATGACTCCTCTTTAAATTTGGGAACTAGCAATATAAAACATGTCTGCTCTAATCTACTTTTTATTCTGAACTCTACATAATATACAAAATCGTTTCCGGACATCACTGTGTTATAAATCCGTAAATTACAAAATGTATAAAATAACTGAATTACACATCAATATTATAATATCCCCTGCCAGAAGAAAATTCCCTGTGAATTTTCCATGTGGAATTTAGTTATGAACTCAAAAATCTCTTCACTTAATCTCCCTTAACTCCTCAATAAATTCTATGAGCACATTTCTCACATATCAACTTACCAAATCGCTAAAAAATGACAAATTTGATAATATTGCGGAAAGCATATTGTATAACTCTTTGCAGAGTGAAACATCATGAAAATCTTAAACGTCATAAATATGGTCATTAGATTATACATAAAATCACAATATGAAATCACCAGAGACCTTAAACTCTTATTTGGTAAATAATGCTTGTACTGATGAACACTATCTCAGGGATTTACCTCCACTTCTGTCAGGTATTTTCCTCAGTCCTTCTGAAAAAAATGTGGGTTCCAGAAGGTCATATAAATTTTTTCTTGATTAATAGTTATAATTTTACGTCCTTTAAGCAATATTTGTGCTATATCAGGACGAAACTCAGATGATCAATTCAGAAAATTACATATAAAAAAGTAATATAGCTGGAAGGGACAAAAGGGGTAACGAATTCGATTTAAGTAATAGATTTCCTGCCCCTACCCATTTCTTCAATTTTCCTGTCCTGAGAAATTGGTAGGGGCAGGAAATTAAGCCTTCTCTATAGGACTCTCAGCAGGTCTGCACTTGAGCCAAAACAAATATTTTACGAAAGGATATGGAGTAAATGAACATGAGACCATAACACATATATGTAAACTCGAACTACGATAATTTTAATGAGCTGTATGACCATTTCGGAAATTAATTCCTCATCCTGGGTATTGATACTGAATAGGGCTTGGCGTTTCTCCACAGTGTTGGGCTACAATGGTTCGTGGTTAGGCTTTCCTTATTCTGACCTGACTACCTCCTTGAAACAGGACATTTCACTAGCTACCAACTAGAGACGCGCCCGGCAGCTCTGTAGCCGGAGTCTTTGAAAACCAATTGCAGGTGCCGGGTGAGCAAAGACACATTGCATCGTGCTGATAATGTGCAAATTTCAAAAAAGTAACAAGTTTGTGGTGTTAATGTGCAAATTTTAAAAAAGTAACAATTTTGTGGTGCGATTTTAGTTGTATTTAGCCAATCCCAAACACACATGATACAAGTCACTGATGCCCTTAATCAATCCGGTCATTCAGGAACTATCATTTTTTTTTCGACTTCCCCTTTACCCGGCTTTCAACTGCTTATTTGCGTTCATGTTTCCCCCGATGCTGTTATAGTTTGTTTTTTTTATTCTATTTCTGATAGTATACTCGCACATATGTATTTGTTTGACTAATAATTGTAACATCCAATAGGGATCCCGAAAATGAACTTAAAAAAGGAAACAAATTGTTTAAAGTGTGTCTCCTTGATTATTAATTAAATTATATTCTTTCATGGGAATTGTGCAGATTTACGATTCTACACAACTTGGTGCTAGAACTACATTTATATAGCATTTTTATACATTAATTATGTTGTGTCCTGTCGGACGCATATTGTAATAAAATCTGCGTCCTGTCATTTTTTTTTGCGTACCAGACGCGTGTTTCACGAGTCCTGTAAATCCCTGCTATCTGACGGCTTCAGCACCTGAAGCTTGATATCTATCTCCCTCTCTCTATTAAACATATTCACAATGCACAATTTCGCATTTGATCACTAGAAGCACTAAGTACAATAGGTTTTCTTTGTGATAAACATACTAAACCATTGACAGATATTCGTAAACCTCTTAGTGATACAATGCTATTATGTTCCTTAGAATTATAATTATCGTCTGGTTCATATTCATAAAAGGGGTGTTCCTATTATCGTCTGGTTCATATTCATAAAAGGGGATATTACTCTTTAACTGTATAGACTTAACATAACTGTTCATATTAATTTCTAATCTGTCATAGAATTATTTTGACTGCTTGATAGTACATTTTTATCTTCGTTTCACTTTTAAAATGTTAAATTAGACTGATGAAAATTTTGGCTTAAAAAAATGATTTGTCGAGGGAAAGACCTAGTATTTAAAACATTTCAATTTTTTTCAATGACAGTGATGCCGGAATACAAATGACACATCAAAAATGAAATATGTAAAGTCAACAAAGTTTCATTATAATATGCAAGTAAGCATATAAATTTCTCGAGATTCAGTATAGTTCGTCACGAGATAAATCTCACAGACGTTAGAGTTTCTTCAGTTCAACGTCTGTCTTCAACATCATGCATGAGATGAATCTCACGGCATGTAAAGAAAATAATAAACAATCATGGATTGGTGATATCTTCCTGAATGATATTTAACGGAAACTAAATCATGAAATTAACTTCACAAATATCTAATATGCAAATGTACATCCAAGCAAATAACATAAAACCATTTCTGATCATTAATTTGTTTTATGTAATGAGATAAATCTCACGAACATATCTTCAAAAAGTCGGACTAAAATCCACATCAAGAAAAAAAATGCAGATGATGTAAATCTCACAAGGCATCACACTGGATATAACACAGAACATAATATACAGTTGAACGTGCGATGTCGTGAGATAAATCTCACTGACTATGATGATCTCAACAGGATATATTTACACTATGTAACATGATATATACAATGAAATTTATATCATACATGTGGCGGTGGATGGGAATGGAGCTTAATTTTTGCTTTTGGTCCTAATTGATTTTCTCGTAGCCAAATAGCATGTTGAGCCGGTTCACCGACTATGAACTAAATATGACGTGCTCCAATTCTCCGTTTTCTGCGCAAGAAATCTTTTAACTTTCATTTTGGTTTCAGATTCGTCTGTAGTACTTGAATCATTTACCAGTCTGGGGATCCAGCTGCATAACTGATGATTATTATCAGTGTTATAGCAGATTATTCGACAGTAAATTAGATTTGTCTCCCTTGTTAAAAAATTGAAAATCAGCTGTACACCAGATTATACTTAACAATTAATCAGTTGATGAACTGATTTTGGCATTGCATATTCTTTAGTAACTCCTCAAGCATTTAAAAGTCTTTATAATCAGTTATAGAACTGTTCATAAGTGAAATTGATAAGTTAATAGAGAATTAGAGTTGTCTTCCTTGCAAAATTAGAAAATCAACTGTACACCTGATTTGTCTGTATGGTAAATCAGTTACCAAACTGATTATTACTGAAAGTCATCCATTTTCAAAGGTCAAGTAAGATGGTCTAAACCCCATGTACTTAAAATTTTAAATTTTGTTTGTTTGACAATAGTTCTTTAAAGGAAAATTATTCCCAACACCAGGAAAATTCTGTAAATTAGTGAAAAATTGCATAAAACAGACCACATAAATCTCTTAAATTCACTAATTTTGGCTTCCTTCCTCTAGCATTAACATTTTATTTAACTCTAAGGTGCTTTTCAAAAACAAGCATTACTTATGAGTTAAAAATCACAACTGTACCTCTGGACCAAAGATCACATTGCTTTGTGACAACAAGAAAACATGTTACGAATTTCTTTTAAAAAAGGGGAGATAACTCCAATTAAACCTGGTTTAAATCAGCTAGTGGCCTGATTATGACAAATTCTTATTATCAGCTGTACAACTGAATCCCCTGACTGTTTACTGTGACAAAATTGTCATCTCGAAACCGTGCTGGTCGCTTTATTTGTCGTTTCGGTCTTTCGTTTATAACATTGTCATTGGCTGTAGAATTAACAGTATTTGGTGTAACATCCTGATTTTCACTTACTTCGGCTTCGGACTTGTCATTATCAATTTCTACTTTATCTTCAGGATTTAGTGTTGTGACTTGATCCAGAAAATATTTTGATGGATTCGGAACACGGACATATGCTGCTTTAATTCTGTTAACATGCACTGGTTGAGCAAACTCTTTCCCTGTACACAGATCTTTTAATTTATACATATGTGGACTGTTAATAGACGAAATCACATACAATAAGGACCTGCAAATTTGTTTTTAAATTTTTGTCCTTTGCCCGTATGCTCTTTCAGCAGATAAAGTACACTTAATGTGATTGGAGTTTTGTCTTTATTAGGGCCCCGCATCGAGATGCGGGTGCCCTATAGTTTTCACTTTGTCCGTCTGTCTGTCCGTCTGTCTGTCCGTCTGTCCGTCTGTCAGTCTGTCCGTCAACAATTTTTTCCGTCACAGATTTCTTGGCTTCTAGTGAAGGGAACGATTTGAAATTTGGTGTGAAGCTTGGAAATGATGAGTTGTATTGTGTAAGCAATTTTCAAGTTTGTTGGACATCCACTTCCTGTTTACCGATACTTTGAATTTTTACTGTAAACCAAATTTTCCGTCAAAGATTTCTTGGCTTCTACTGAAGGGAATGATTTGAAATTTAGTCTAAAGCTTGGAAATGATGAGTTGTATTGTATTAGCAATTTTCAAGTTTGTGGGGCATCCACTTCCTGTTTGCCTATACTTTGAATTTTTACTGTAAACCAAATTTTCTGTCAAAGATTTCTTGGCTTCTACTGAAGGGAATGATTTGAAATTTGGTCTAAAGCTTGGAAATGATGAGTTGTATTGTGTAAACAATTTTCAAGTTTGTCGGACATCCACTTCCTGTTTGCTGAGACTTTGAATTTTTACTGAAAACTAAATTTCGGTCACAGATTTCTTGGCTTCTACTGGAGGGAATGATTGGAAATTGGTTTGAAGCTTTGAAATGATGAGTTGTATTGCAAAAGTGGTTTTTCAAATTTGTCGATCAACCACTTCCTTTTTGCCAATACTTTTACTTTTTACTATAAACCAAATTATCTTCATAAGATTTTTAGACTTGTATCAACTTGGAATGATTTGATATTAAGTCTGAAGCTGAAAAATGACATGGTTTGGTAAAATTCAAGAATTCACTGTATTCAGCAAATTACTGTATCAACACATTTGTGTCAAACAGAATGTGAATCCACACTTACCTCAATTTTACTTTTGCATGGAATTTCAGGATCAAAATTGCGGGGCCCTTCCGACAACGCCAGTTTCGACATGCTCTAGTTTACTCTGTCAAGCATTTTAACCTGTGATGTTTCAATATTTTTCTGGACTTCGTTTCGAATTATGTTTAATTTTTCAATATGTTGTTTTAGATACGTATGGCAGTCTTTCGGTATAGTTTTGAAATCAGTGTCTAATTTGATGTGAAGAGACAGTGGGAATTTCGGTCTTGTTCCATAGACTATTTCAAACGGCAAATATTTAGTTGTCGAATTTGGAGTGTTGTTGAAACACAACTGCCTGTATGATAAAGTGCGGTGGGGTCTCTCGCATGCCCCCCAGCAGAGGTGTGCGAAACTCGGTGTGTATTCCTGCACAATATCGAGTAAACAACAAACTTCTTTAAAACATTTACCTATAAACTCTGAGCCCTGGTCGCTCACAATTGTTTTACAGATGCCAAACTGTGTAACTAATTTGAAAAGAGCATTTTCTCCTGTTAGTGGGTCCGTATTTGGAATTGCTTCTGCAAATATAAATTTACTGAGTAAATCTATCGCTGTGAAAATGTAAGCGTTTCCGGAACGAGATATCTGAACTGGACCATACTGTAGATCAATTTCCCATACGTCAAATGGAGCAGACGGGGTTGGAAAAGCTGTAATAATTCCTTTTGATTTAAAAGTTGTATTTTTACTACTCTTGCAATCATGACAAGAACGAACGAAATCTGTTACTTTTGGCTCCTTGATAAGATCAAGCGTATTTTGAATACCACTATGTGAGGCTAAAGTAGATTCATGGTAAAACTTTAATAAGGTTTTTATTAAAATTTCAGGTAAAACTAGTTGGTAGTTGTTCATTGTTTTTGTGCAAGTAGATTTTCTAAATCGACTGTGAAATATCAAGCGGGCCTTCAATCAAATGAAAATTTGGGATTAAAAGTAATAATTTGCTTGATTCCTTCTGTAGTTAAGGCAATTTTTCATTTTCCAGATAATCAATAAAAAGTTTACAATATTGAACTTGGCCTTGAAGTTCAAAAACTGAATCACTTGTAAATCCTTGCTCATTCAACACATCAATAGATCTTAACATATTTGCATCAGTTTGTTTTTCATTTGTTACATCGTCGTTGTGTGTTTGAGATTCCTGTTCATGAAACTCATCTATTTCAGTTGTTTGTTCAAATATGTTGTCCAATTGATTTTCATTTGTGCTCTCAGGACTAGTACTTTGGTCAAAATTCGGAAGTCTATTTCTGGGTTCTGTTGAAAATTCATCCTGGGTGCTTTGATCAAAATAATGAACTTTTTTAATTGGTTCAGTTAATAATGAAGTGAGATTTTCATAAGAATTGTTCCCAATTTCTGTTTCGGTACTTAATTCATGTGTTCTGTATTCGGGTATAAATGGCAAATTTAGTACACTATTCTCATGATTCTTGTCTTTTTTCGATATCTGAAATTTTTAGTTTGTACTGCATTTTTCGCCCTTTTCTGGGTATTTTGCTCAGAGTAAATTCCATGTCTTCTGTGTCGGCATCATACTCATCAGGTACATTAAGACTGAAGGAAAATTGGCATGAATATTTAGTGTTGGAACTGCCATCGGTATGGAAATATTATTGATTTCATGTGGGTTCTCGTCACCGCTCGACATTGCATTTCTCAAAATTGATGAGAACTTTTGTCCATCTGGAGTAATTATATTTCCGGTAGTTTCCTGCTGATAAGGAAAAAATTGGTCATCTTCTTCCGGGCTGTCAAATGTATTTGCTGGGTTTTTCACACATCGGGACAATGCATCCGGAACTTGCATTTCTTTAGCAGCCTTGTAATTGATCTCAAAATTGTACTGCTGTAGGATAGCTATCCAGCGTTCATAAATAGCACCCTTTAGTCGATTGTTGAAGAGCAGTTTTAACGCCGGGTGATTGCATTCAGTGTGAAAGGTTCAGTCCCGAGATATGATGAACAGTCAAGCACAGCTGTTACCATTCCAAGCATTTCTAATTTGGTTGGCCGGTATGCCTTTTGCCAACGACTCAAAGCTTTAGATCCAAATCTTATAACCCTAACATTGTCTTCCGTGTCAGACTGGTATAATATGTACCCGATACCCCTACTTGATGTATCGACTGCTAGCCTAAATTGTAAATTATAGTCCGGAAAAGCCAAAATTGGTGAATTTATGAGCAATGATTTTACTTTTTCGAATGATTGCTGTTGTTCATAACCCCATTCAAATCGAACAAATTTCTTTAATAGTTTTGTTAAAGGTTCCATCTCGGCACTGAAATAAGGAATATATTTGCGAAACCAATTGAGTAGTCCTACCAGGCATCGTAGTTCTTTCACATTTGTCAGAGGAGGATACTCCTCGACGGCTTTTACTCTATCTGGGGGCAGTTCGATTCCTTTGTTTGAAATTTTATGTCCTAAGTAAATACAAGATTCCTGTGCGAACGAACACTTCTTTGGACCTAATTTTAATCCTGCATTTTTCAGTCGAATAAAAATTTCATTCAAGTCTATGATGTGCTGTTCATTTAATGTCTCTGAAGCTACAAGTACATCGTCGAGACAGCAAAGGCACGACTTAAAGGTTAGGCCCCTTAAAATGTTCTCCATTAAAAGTTGAAAAGACAACGGTGAAGAACTTAATCCCATTGGCAAACTCAAAAACTTAAATGTTCAAAACAGGTATTGAATGCAGTGTATTTTTGGCTGTCTTTAGCAATTGGGAGTTGAAAAAATCTGGAAGATACATCAATTATTGTTAGAAAATTTGGTTCCTTTGTTGAAAACGACTCAGTTAAATTTTGTAAATCTGGAATATTATAGCTAAAGTCTTGAGTTTGACTATTCAAGTAACGAAAATCACAGCAAAAACGGAATTTCGACAAGCTATTGACTTTCGTAGTTTTCATTGGAGATTTATTGTCATGAACCCTTTTGAAACGAGTACTATTGGACTTGTTATAGGACAGTCCTCCCGTTCATCAACCAGTGATATTACACCCTGTTTTGAAAGTTCATCTAGATGGTGTCTTAGAATTTCTTTCTTTTATGGGGTCAGTCTATACAAATGCTGATGTTTGGGTTTGTAATCAAATTTTAGACAAATACTATGCTGGACAATATCTGTGAATCCCAATTTTGGATTCTGTTCAGTCACAAAAATCTCTTTATGAGTTTGTAATAATTGTTCCAAGGTACCTTTTTGTTCAGCTGTTAAACAATCAGGCAAATTAAAATATGACAAAAACTTCTCATGCTTTGTATCAAATTGATCATTTGCTTATTGAACATTTTGCACAAAATGAACATCATTATCATCATTAAGTGGTAAACAAGTATGGTCTTTTGAAAATGATTCAATTTAATCAGCTAAAATCTGTCCTTTATTCACATGAACAATCTGATTTGTGAAATTTAGTATTTTAACTGGTACAAGTTTGTCTCTGTTAACAGTAACTACAGCTTTTGAAATAATTAAACCACGATCTTTATTGATTTTGCTAACACAAAACCCTTGCATGCCACATTGTGCATTTCCACCTACTTGTGCCCATATTAACTTTTCCGTGTTTGGTGGAATAGAAATTGCATTTTGCATAGAAACTTTAAAATGTCTAGATCTTACACAAATATCAGCAAAGTCAAGTACAACCTTGTGTGCAAGTAAATAATCTGTCCCTAAAATCAACGGGTGCAGAGTTTGGGTAAGACTATATATACATGAATCCAATGTTTCCCATTCGATGTGGCAATTTTTATATCAGAAGTGCTGTAAATATGAACAGTTTGGTTATTTGCTAAAGTAATATTCTCATTTGCATTGCTAAATCTTGATTTGAACGATTCAGATATTGAATTATATAACTGAATTGAATTGACATTTACAGAACTTCCCGTATCAATTAATGCAGAAATCTCTAAATTTGAAATTTTTACAGGTAAATAAAGAAAATTAGAAAATGTGCTAGTGTGTGCTTCATTGTTTTCAGAATCTGTAGACGTGCATGAATTTGACTGAATATTGTTCTCTGAATCATTACTTGTACTTTGGGCTGATTATTGGAACATTATCCTTATTTAACGGCCCTCCCGGGGTCTTGCCCTGTGAACCCCGGGGTCCTCCTGTTTCCCGAGCGAGATTGTTTGCATTGTGTAGATTTTTGGCCACATTGTCCACAAACATTACATACTACTGTATGATATATGTTGCCCTGTTCATTTCAGTAACAAGCATGGGCGTAACGACCTGGTGCATTACATTTGCAAAAACACTGTCCCAAAAGCTGCTTAGTCAGGGATTTGTTCAGCCTTTGTTACTTTCATCCCTTCAGCATGTTCAGA
Source organism: Modiolus philippinarum (assembly GCA_002080025.1). Classification (NCBI taxonomy): domain Eukaryota; kingdom Metazoa; phylum Mollusca; class Bivalvia; order Mytilida; family Modiolidae; genus Modiolus; species Modiolus philippinarum. The sequence continues at coordinate 31,776 of MJUU01049775.1, forward strand.
AATTCTATGGCCGTCACCATGACATCATTGACAGATATGACTTGTCTGTGTGCCAAATGAAAACGGACATTTTCAGCTAGATTTCACGTCTTCACGGATTTGACATAACCGGATTTGACTCAACCCTGGATTGACTCACTGATAGTGTGACGGGTGCCGCTAGCGGAGCAGGACATGCTTACCCATCCGGAGCACCAGATGTCACTCCCAGTTTTTATGGGAGTTCACACTCAGTATTTTAGTTTTTCGTGTTGTCTTGTATATTATACTGTAAAATTTTAGTTTTGTCTTCGTCAGTGATGTTTGTGCTACTGATTTGTCCTTACGATTGTTTAAATACTATAGAAATTTGCAAAAAACCTTCTCAAAATTTCACCATGGTACTGTTTTAGGGTTAGAGAAGTAACATGTACCGTGGATTTCATTGGTTTTTGTCCAAGGGTTAGAAAATGTCATTTACCAATCTGCTACAATGTACCTGTGAAACAGACCTTTCAGAACAATTATATTCTTTACTGATAGTGTGACGGGTGTCGCCAGCGGGGCAGGACATGCTTACCCTTCCGGAGCACCTGATGTCACTCCTGGTTTTCATGGGAGTTCACACTATGAGGGCCTTAGTTCTTAATGTTATCTTTTTATTTCCGTGCATTGTAGCTGTCTCACGTCCTGTTTTGTCTTTGTTTTTATCCGTAACCGTTTTTGCCATGTCTTTGGACTTCGATTTTTGTAGTCATCACTTCCCTGTTCCTTTGGTATTCTACTGCTGTTGTTGCGACACATATTGTTATCAAATGATGCAACATGCTCTCGTTGTTTAGGGCGAGAATTGCGACCTTCCGTACGCATATTATTTTGGCATGAAATATTGGTGCTCAGTTTGGAAATTGCTTCAGTTAAAGTGTTGATCTGCCCTTGAAACTCTTAGACAACATTTGACCTCAAAGTTTGAAGATCTTTCACACTTGCATATTGATTTTCATTTGTTTTGGGTTTTGCAGCAGCTACTAAAGGAGAATTGTTTGACCTATACCCATAGGCCTCACCCATTTTAGCTGCAGTCTAGTGCACTTGAACTGTCGCTATGGTTTACCAGCCCTAACAAAAAAGGCTAACTGGTCGTTTAAACCTTTAATGAATTTTATCAATATTTCATGATCCCCTTTTTGTAATATAGTGGCCTTTTCTAAAAGTTGTGTCAATAAAAGTCGTCAATTGTTTGGCTTTTGTGCTAGCTTAAGTGACTCGAATGCTTCACTTTCTAGTAGAAGGGTTGGGCTATGTAAATCCACTTCGATATACTTTTGTTTAAACACCCACTCAAAATTTTGCCATGAAGATTTACTGTCATTTGTTAAAGAGGTAAACCAAGTAACAGCTGGGCCACAGAGATGCAGATGAAGAGCTGCTATTTTCCTGGCATCTTCATGTGGAAGAATATTATGTAAAATTGGGTAGGATTCCAACTCGGCCAAAAATTGAGATGCTTTTTCATGTGGGTATTCCCCGAATTTGGGACAACTAGCTAATTTTTCCATTACTATTGGATATAAATGTGAATTATGGAGAGATATGTCTACCCTGTTTGATGTATTGGGTGTGTTCACTTCAGGTAAATCAAAAGATTAGTTTAAATCTGGGATTGCAGGTTGTAATAAATATCCTATATTTTGTTGTAACTCTTCTGAAATTTGGTTATGCAGAAGGAAATCATCAGAAAAAATTGACTCACCATTGCTATCTGAATGAACCGACATGAAGTGTATTAAGTGTACATTACCATTTATATACAATACCTTTCATAAATGAGATAAATCTCACATTCACTATATAGACAAAACTGTGACAGCAAAGTCAAGAATTGAAATGAGATAATTCTCACATTCACAATATAGGCAATACTGTAACAAAAAGCTCGGGAATTGAAATGAGATAAATCTCACATTCATAATTAGCAGTCATTAAACACATATAGTCTTTATTAGGCCTAAATTAAAATATTGTTTGTTTGCCCTTTTCCGACCCTACTTTTTGACATAGGGTAGGTAGGTAGGTAAAACATTTTATTTTATTTGATCAAAAAATTATTTGGGTAGGTGAAAAATTTGCCACTTGTAGGTAGGTAGGCAAAATATTTTATTTTGTTTTATTCCATATTGAATAAAGTATTTGGGGGCATTATCAGTTACCTATGTCAATACCCGTAGGCATTCAGATTTTACCACCCTGAAGCACTTCTGTGCAGCCTGAGGCATAGCCAAAGGCTGTATAGTGGTGCTGAAGGGTGGTACAGTCTCAATGCCTACGGGTAGAAACGTAGGTAATGGATTTATCCCCGGCTTTGCCTTTTATTGCACCGAAAAAGCATGTCTGTTGAAATAAATCTGTACTAAATTTCAACGGCATCTGTGTTGCGCAAAAAAAAACTAGATGTTGTCGGAAACGACAGCTATCCCCGCACTCCCTGTTTGACACAGAAAACAGTTGTTATACACCTTGGCATAATTTTTTTCATTATCTTTGAAATCTACCTATTGATAGTCATTATTGTTACTAAAAGAATTCTAGGATATATAGCTGCAGTAGAATTTCAAAAAATAAGTGGTCTTTGAGACTTTCAGGAAATT